>VDFB02159267.1:0-25556 GCA_007258455.2 Sequoia sempervirens | reverse complement strand
AAATCTCTTCTTCTAACTCACCATTTAAGAAGGCAGACTTGACATCCATCTGATACACCTTGAAGTCTTTATGTGTTGCAAAAAAAAAAAAAAATTCTAATGCCTTCCATTTTTGCCACCAAATTAAAAGACTCTTCAAAATCTATTACTTCCACTTGTGAGTAGCCCTTGCACAAGATTCTAGCCTTATTTCTAACAACTTTTCAATCCCCATTCATTTTTTTCTTGAAAACCCATTTAGTTCCTATCACATTCTTGTTTTTTGGTCTTCATACCAATTCCCAAGTCGGATTTTTCTCAATCTGTCTCAACTCTTCTTCCATATATTTGATCTAGTTCTCATCCTTGCATGCTTCAATTACTATTTTAGGTTCTAATTCTAGAAGTAAACAAAATTTTACCTCTTCCTCTGTCATAGAATCTTTTCTCCTTTTCAACACACATTTTCTCTTATCTCTAATGATTTGATCTTTAGAATGATTCTTCTTCACATGCTTAGGAGTCTTAGGGATCCCTTCTAGATATTCTCCCTCTTCAATTTTCATCTCTTTTTCTCTCTCTTTATATTTTCCTTCTTCACTGCAAGGGGGTTCATTAGATTTATATCCTTCTATCAACACAAAACTTTGATGTGTTTCTTCATCCACTTTGACACTAGAAATTTCAACAATCTTCTTCAACCTTTTGTTGTAGAATCTATATGCCTTTCTTTTTGTAGAGTATCCAAGGAATATTCTTTCAGCAAATCTTACATCAAACTTTCCCAAGTTTTCTTCATCTCTCCTCATATATAGAATTTTCTTCCAACCACTCCAAAATATTTTAGGGCAAGAATTTTTTTGTACTATAACTCATAAGGAGTCTTTAAACTGTTCACTCTTTCTTGTCCTTTGTTAATTATGTATACTACAATAGAATTATTTCTCTTGAATAGAAATTTGTTAGATTTTCTTCCTTCATCATGGTTATTTTTGCTTCTTGGGAATGTGCAAGATCATCATGGAAAAAATAGGCCCTTAAGTGGCAATAAAATTCAGAAAAATTAGAGTTAGTACACTTGATGTAAAAATTTGAATAAGTTATCTATATTATTTCAAAAATATGTAAGAATAAAATCTATAGAAAATTGAATGTAGTTTATAAACCACTAGGTTTATTTAAAATCTATTTGGTGAGAAATTTGAAATTTGGTCTGATAGCTCAAATTTCAAAGGAAAAATAAGTAGGTGTCAATGCAGACACCCCTATACAATAAAATGATAATATTTTTTTATAAAATTTTAGATATAGGAGTAAGAGGAATGGCTAATGTGATGCATATTTTTGTAATTTTTTCCAAGTAAATAATTAATTATGAATTTTTTATTACAAATTTTAAAAATAGCAAAACTTCGTATGTCTAACCACCTTAACTTGGTTAAGAACTTCATGAAATTATTATTTTTAATCCTATGGTATGAAAAGCATAGAGATGTGACACATGTTTTGGGATTCAAAAATGTGATACTATTGGCTTATAGATGTTTTCAATCAACCCTATCAATGAGGGACTTTAGTTGTAATTTAAATAGAAAATGAATAATAATTATTTATTAAATTCAAAGTAAAGCATAATTTATATTGGTGGAAAGCTGAGAATTTCCTTTAAAAGCCCTTTTCATTTCATCAATTTTGGGTTAAAAAAATCATCAGCCACATACCCTACACATACCCATCATATCACCACTTTTTGGCCCATCATGATCCTACACATACCCTCCTAAACTATCCTATTTTTCCTCTTCACATCTACATTCTACTGAGGTGTCCTAAGAGTTGATAACTATCTCTTTATTCCATGATTTTCACAAAAACTGTTAAACTCATTGCATGTGAACTCACCACCTCTATTAGAACTCAAGCACTTGATTTTCAAATCCATTTCATTCTCAATCATAAATTTAAAGGCTTTAAAAATATCTAGAGCTTCTGATTTTTCTTTGAGAAATGTCACCTAGGTCATTCTAGAATAGTCATATATTAATAACATTAAATGCATTTTACCTTTAGAACTTCTTATTTTGGTGGGTCCACATAGGTCTATATGCACCAACTCCAAAGGTCCTGTTATAGAATATTATTTAGTTCTAAGCCTCTTCTTTGTTTGCTTTCCAAACTAAAACTCTTTACATATTGCATTGACAGGTTTTGTAATCCCTCATAGATCTCTCATAGCATCAATAGAATTGATCTTCACTAGGATATCAATGTTAATGTGACCCATTCTTCTATTCCATAGCCAACTTTCATTGATTTGTGACGTAAAGCACTTAACACTACCACCTCTGAGAAAATAAACATTTCCTTTTGTCCTCATTCTTGTAGTGACCAAAGTTTTGAAGCTTCCTTTTCTAATTTCACAACCATCATCCTGAAACACCAAATTATATCCTTTGTTGCATATTTTTCCTACACTGAGAAGATTATGTCAAAGACCCTTGACATAAAGGACATCATATATTTTATCCTTGCCATCAAAGCTAATTGAACCTTTTCCATAGATCTTAGAAGATGTATCATCACCAAACTTAACAAGATCACCATCATACTTTTGAAGTTTAAGAAACTTACTCTTGTCACCTACCATATGATTTGAGAATCCACTATCAATTATCTAGTATTTTATCTCCTCTCTTGCATGAAAATTAGTCAACATAGTTTCTTTAGTATTGTGACTTGTTTTTGGAGGACTTTCCTTCACACATATATCAAGATTAGTAGAATTAGTTCCCACATTTAGTGCCATGTTTTGGTTTTTTTCCAGCTAAAGCCTCAGAATTCTCTATAGGGTAGCCAACCCTTATATTCAAGACATCCCTTAGCTAGTGGCCAACACAACAAATAGAGAATTTTGAGGTCTCTACTCCTACACTTTAGGCTCTGTGGGACCAAGGAGGGTATTCCTTGTGTTAATTTAATATTTCAATTTCCCAAGAACACTTCAACACAAATTCATTCCTATTTGAAGAAAATACACAAAATTCACCAAGGATTTGGTAGGTCTTTGAGTAAATAAATGTATATTTTATAGGAATGTAGATGCACTCTGAACTTATATTTCAAAATTAGCAAGATTTTAACAAACATTGTTCCTATTTTGAATCCATGGCTAGGTATAATTCTTAGTTGTTTGATTCCATGAATTATTGAAAAATGAGCCAGTGTATCATCAATTGGGTAAATGGAGTCAAATATGAAACAACCAGTAATACACAGATTATTCAATTATGATATAGATGGACTATCCTTGTAATGCCTTGCAATACAAAAACTCACAATATACAAAATATCACTTCTTATCAAATCCTTCACAAAATCTCATAGACCTATGAATTTTCTCAAGCATTCTAATTAACCCTTTGGATTAAAGCAAAGAAAATAAGCCATACAATCAATTGAACCATTGATAACAAATGAAAAAATCTTTCATAATTTCATTTATGATATGCAAAAGTGTACAAAAGGAGAGTATATGTTTTGGAATTTATATTTGCTTTGATATCAATAATCTATGTAACACCATTTAAGACTATTACATATATGGCATACACCCAAGATAACTTCCATGCAAATTTATCAAGCATTCTACATTTGCTTTAACTTTCTATACTTCAAATGTCACCTGTAATGTATTGGACTCAAAATTTTGATCAGAACCCCTTACATTGAGCCATGAAATCCCTTTTATAGTACAAGGGAGCAAAAAGCATCTAGGTCAAATGTAATTACATTTCATGATAATTTCAAATTTCATTTTATTTCATTAGGGTCGATTCCTAGACCATTATATCATCAATCATTCCACCACCATGGGAAAGTAAAAAGGAAGAAATAATTCCAATCCATTTGTCAAAGATGCCACACAAGCCTTCCAAAAGGCATCACCAAAATTGGCACCTTCACCAATACTGGAGTAACCACCATCTCTATCAATGGAATGAACCTATGAACCAACCACTTGGAAGTCCAATCACCACAGCACCCAAAAACAAAACACCATTGAAAGAGGACATGGGTGTTACCTAGCCTTGTTAGCCATTGAGTAAACACCCTCACCAAACCTTTTTACAAAGATTGGAGATGCAATAATAATCTCATCATTCGAGTCACTATATGGCACAGGAGAAGTAGGGCATTGGCCAAGGTTAGGGTTGGCTCCTCCCTCCTCACTTGAGGAATTATCAGAAATTAAAATAGGAGTAGTGGGCTTCCTCAAACAAACCCTAGGACTCATACCAAACCTCGTTAATTCTTTCACAAAAAAGGCCCCTTCCTATCATCTTCAACTAGTTCCTGTGAGACATTCCTATTCCTCAAGGTATAGGTACTCTTAACAACAACCTTCTCACTTCTCCTATGTACACTTATTTTTCTTTTTGGAACAATTAGAACCTCTATCGGGAGGGATTTGATGTTAGATACGTATCCAAGTGGCTCTTGCATACTTAATCTTCTAGACCTCTAGACTTGTGTAATGGGAGTAGTCAACTCACTCATTTTCCCAAGATACAATAACAACCAGAGCCAATTATGCAAAAAAATACTAACCACAACTTCTAGAGAATTCCCACATATAAGTAATGAAAGCCCCCATGGGTACTAGATAGAAAACAATCGAACAACAACAATAATGCAACAAGCATACAAACTTACATGCTAGAAGACACAATGCAACCACCTTTGCACCACCTCGTTCAAACTATAAAATTATTCCTCGGGTACTCACACCAATCAACTCTATGCCATGATGATTTAAGAATGATGTAATAGGCTACAAAGAATCCTCATTAAATAAAGGAATTTGAGTCTAGTCACAATTAATGTCCATCCTAGCTCGCTTGCATGAGCAAAAGGATCAGTTACTGCATGTTGCATCTCAACCGCCAATTTCCCTAGATTTAAATCTCGATCAATGAGGCTCATTAAGGATTTCCACTTGCTTTATTGATCATACTTAGAAATAGTGAGGAGGTGCTTTAAAACTACCACATACCCATTCACATCTTTACTCTATTGTCGTCAACTCATCTGCTGTCAATCCTGATGATCGTGGGAAAATCCTCTCCACAACCTAAAACATATCACCCATCACACCTCCAAACTCTGCTTGGGGACTCCATCAAGTGATGGCATTAAAACCAACGATGAAACATCAACCGTCGATTTAGACCACAAAAAATCCCATATTGCTCATCATCCATTGGGTTTCCTCTAGACGGCTCCATTCGGCGATGTCATGATCCCACGTGATGGGAAAGACCTCACCCATCAGTGGTCATATGTTCTCCCTTGGATAACATGAGACAAATGATGATAGATTGAGGGCTAGTGATGGGTTAAAAAATTAACCGCATCACTCATCACGAGTTGTTTTTCAATGGTGAGATTGAAACCCATGATTGGTGATAGACTTTAGGGTGGTAAGAAGGATGAAGCATCACTCATCACTTGTTACTCTCCAAGGTGAGAACACAATGTGTGATGGGTGATGAAAGTGAGAAGCTTGAAAAGGAATGTATCACTCATCGTGGGTTGTTCATAGGCGGTTCAAACAAAACACACAATGGGCGATGAAACATTAGCAATGAACTCAAGTGGTGTTTAAAACAATGTGGGTGAAATTTGTTCTTAAAAGAGGACCCCCCTAAGCATAGCAGGCGATTTGAATGATGGGGTTGGTTAAAATGATGATAGCAGAGGCCATAAAAATACCACTTAAGTAAACAATGACTTGGTGTAGCCGGTCAATGAGCGAACATGAGCCAATAAAAGGATTAAGGGTACAAATGAATGGAGTGGTAAAAACCTAAACCCTAATGACAATGGGGAAGAAAATATCATAAGCTTGACCATGGAACTAGTGGAACGATGAAATTTTAGGGTTCCACCAATGACTCCAACTAGGGATGCATGCCCCTTATGGGAATAAAAAGATCTTAGATCATGGATAAGCAGACCAATAGATGAGCATGGAGACCAGGAACAACAACAACCCATGCAAACTGAGTGCAAAGATGAAGATTACAACACTCCCTTCTAGTCTCATAAGCCATCCCCTATATCTTCATTAGCTTTGTTCTCCAAATTGGAGGTCCAATGGTCCCCCAAAAGTTAAAAGCAATGCTTTCCTCTATCAAATACCTTATCCTACTTTGATATCAAAGGATCAACATATGCATTGTGTATTTCTAAGCAACCAGTATCACCATGATTGGTATCATGAATTCCTCCTACCATGAAATTTCCTAGTTCACCATCCTGTTGCACCATAAGCTCATCCCAATGAGTTGTAAAAACAAAACTATCATATTCCACCTAATCATAGATTGTATCACCACATTCAATTTCTTCCTCAGGCTGAAATTATTCATAAGAACTCTATTGTATACTTGGATCAGCTTCTCCTAAATTATTAGAGAAAGAAGATACACATTTAGGAGGATCTCCATTCTGGTCAGCATAAATGTTGTCTTCATTAGATGGAAACGACTAGATGATAATGTCCATAAGATATGGAGATTCTGCAAATAATTCTAATGCACATTTGTATTGGTTTTCCTCATGCTTTATGCTATTTTTACTTCTATAATATCTATATAAATCAAATAGTCCTGCAACATTAACGTAATCTGAGGGTTCATCAAACTATTTCTCTCCATGAATATGTAATAATGCTAGCTCAAAACCAGTGTACTCTTCTAGATGAATTAATTGATTATTCAAGGAGGAACATCCTCTTTCACCCTTATGTATGTCATCCATACTATCATGTATGGCTAAAAATCATCCTCTAATTCAATCACACTACCATGTACCATAGAGAAAGGAGTATATTCCTTTGTTTCATCAGCACTGCATTTAGGATTGTCATCATGGTCAATGATATCATTGTCTAGACATTCTTTATCATGTGAGCAATTGTTGTGTTCAATTGTCACCACAGGGGGTATGTGGGATCATCATGGAAAAAACAAACCCTTAGAGAGTGGCAAAAAATTCAAAAAAATAAAAGGTTAGGCAACTTAGGCATAAAAATTTGAATAAGTTACCTATATTATTTCAAAATATGTAGGAGAATATAATTTGTAGAAAATTGAATGTAGTTTCACTACTAGGTTTATTTTAAAAATAAAATCTATTTAGTGAAATTTGAAACTTCAATGTAAGTAGTACTTAAGAATTTCAAGGAGAAATAAAGTGGGTGTCTATTGACCACCTAACCACATTAAAAATGATAATATTTTTATAATGGCTATTTTGAATATGAGTATAGGACTTGTGTCGATGTGATGCATATTTTTTTTGTAATTTTTCCAAGTAAATGAGTGAAATTATGATTTTTTTTTTTTATTACAAATTTTTAAAATAAAAAAACTCATATGTCTAACCATAACTTGACCAAAACTTCATGAAATTCATTTCTTTTTTTTTAATCCTATAATTATGTAAAACATAGGAATGTGACATGTTTGATTTAAAAATGTAATCTTGTTTGAAAACTATATTTTTCGAAATCAACCTATCAATTGGGACTTTTAGTTGTAATTTAAATAGAAAATAAATAATAATTATTCAATGGGAATTCAAGTAAAAGCATAATTTATATTGGTGGAAAACTGGAAATCTCCTTTAAAAATAGCACTAGTTTCATCAATTTTGGGTAAAAAGATTCGTCGACCACATGCCCTACAAAACCCATCATATCACCACTTTTTGGCCCACATCGCTGATCCTGCACATACCCACGAAGACTACACTCTTGATTATCATCAAATGCAATCTACTCATCTAACCATGAATAAACTACTCTCCAATATTTGTACCATCATATATTTTACATGACTAGATAACTGTATAACCAAAGTTACCTTCACCCAGAACAAAGTCAAGTTGATCTCCATTCCTTGATGATATTTTCCAAACACTCATCAAAGTTTTCAAAAAAGAGTGGATTATTTCTACACTAGTAGTAATCATCATTTTTCATTCCACATATTGATGGGGTTTCATCATATAAAGGATTCTTCCATACTTTCATTGTTGTCACAAAAATATCTACCTTCTCAACATGAATATCTAAGTCTTCCATATCACAATGATTTTCAAAATCATCATATAATCACTAGAATAATGTGCAAATAGATTCTCAATTCCATTCACATCATCAATTATTAACACATTCAACTCACATTCTAGAAATTTATTGTCAGATAGATTAGCAAGCTTTTCCATATTTTCAATAGGTAATATTGTTGATTCCAGATCCACATGCTTATCATTATGTGCATTATGGTCATTCAATAATGAAACATTTCTATCATTCATGAGAACCTCATCACCCTCTTCACATATAATTGACCCCTCCATATCTACTTTATATAAATAGTCATGAGAAGCAAGATTAGGAGCACATTCATCATATTTAGCCTTATATTCAACATCAACATTTTGAACACATACACGCTTATCTTCAAGTTCTTCATCATTCATAGAACTGAAATGCTCCTTTGATGACAAACCCAAATTACATTCTAAGTATGCATCAAGTGCAATTTGACCATCTACTTGGGGACAAGTGACCTCATCAATATTCATATCATTACATTCTTTAGGTGAGGACAACATCTTTGGATCATCCTTATAGGACTTTCCATAATCATCAGAATAATAATCAAGCTAGTTGTCATTAAAATCCTTATCACAAGAAAAAATATCACTACATAAACCCTATCCGAAATTTGCACAATGGATACTTAAGGGTACCCTTTCATGGTCATGATCACTAGTTTGTGATGAAATATCAACAACATATCCATTATTTTCACTAATCACCACATGACATGGAACAACACCTTGTATCTCTTTTGCTTCTTCTCTTCCTGAGATGTCATTACAAAAGCATTTATACGTATTCACTTTATTATCATCCCATGTATCCTATCCTTCAATAGTATTATGTTGCCTTGTTCTTTGATTCTTCTCAAGAGAACAATTGTTGTCTCTACCTTGGGAATTCACATTTTGTGAATGACCACATTTGGCTGATTCCATAATCCTTATCCAATTAGGCACTTGATCTAGACTATGAGGCTTCAACTCCTTAGGCAAGGTACTCAGCTCATATTCATAAATTTCACAAAAAAAATCAATTCACATTGAGTCTTCAGGTCTGACATTTTTAGGAATTTCTATCAAAGCATCCAAAAATCTCAAAAATAGTTCATGTGGTAATTCTCCCTCATGTCTATTTATTTCATATAATTCTTGAACATGTGACTTTTGATCAGCATTGCTCAAGTTTTTTTGACACTTGACTTGGGGTTCACTGTGATCTACATATGTTGAAAATGGAGAAAACATAACATCAAAGGAATTATCATCTTGACAATAATTTCTATTATCCAATCCGTGAGTTCTATCTACATGAGGTGCGCTTGGGTGATCAATACTTGTAGACATATATCCTTTCATCATTGAATATTTAAAATTATTCTCAATGTCCATGGCATTTTGATATGCTTGATGTAATGTTGCATGCTCCTTATCCCTTAATAGGTAACTCATTTTATTATCAAATGCACCAAGATATACAACTAAAAATTCAACATCATTTGGTCTTATATTTTCTAGGATTTACCTTATTTCCCTAGTGAATCTAAGATTAAAAGAAGGAACCAACTCATTTTCATTTTTATATATTTTCATGAATTTTTTCCTTACCACATTTGGGTTGACCCTCTCACCAAACTATTCTATAAATTCCACCTTAAACTGGTCCCATGAAGCTATAAAACATGTTGGAAAATATGAGAACCAATCTCTAGCATCATCCTTCAAAGATTTAATAAACTTCATGACAACATCTTCATGATTTACTTCATAATCCCCCATTATATCCCAAAACTCTTGTAAATGCTTGCTTGTTGATTCAAGCTTTGATCCATTGAACTTTGGTATCTTATTCCTAAGTTTAGGTGGTACAATGTTTGGAAAACCATAAATATTATTGAAATTTATGGCTCTATACCTTTTGGAACTAAAATTCCTTTAATGTGACAAAGGGTACTCACTGTGTGTCATTTTAGTAAGGTTAACATCTAGGTGTACAACTTGACAAGACATATTGTAGAACCCTTTTCAAACTTTGTCAGACTTATCAAAAAAGCAATTCAAGCTTCTTTTACAATTCAAGTCTCTTGGTTTTACTTTGCATAATATCTTTAAACCAGTGAAATTTGTGAATATGACAAACTTCTACATCTACTTCAATTTCACTTTAAGAATATGCAAAGATTACCATTCATTTCCCTACCTTGGTACTATTTCACCAAATTGGGAAGTATTTATATCCTATATCTTGAAAATTCCCATAAATTATCTACAAATATGACATTATTTCTTCAGATTCATGAGTATACCTAGAATTTTAGAGCAACCATCTATCTTCGACCTTGAAACTTGCAAATCTGAAGCTTTGTTATACTCTTTGTCACATTCTTTGAGTCACAATCACCACCTCTCTTCAGAGGATTATACTTCAAATGAGATGAAGTATATTCAAAATAACTTTCATTTTGAGTTTTCTCCAATGACTCAGTCACCTTCAAATCCTTCAAGGTTTGCTGCTATGAATACTTTCACCAAGTTCAAGAATTCTAAAATATTTGAATAGGATGTTCAAATTTATCACACTATTTGACTCTGTAATACAACAATCTATGACTAGAGAATGAACATTGTCCCTAGTAGAGTCACCATTTTTTTTGGGTGCTTTTTCTAGCTAAAGCCTCAAAATTCTTTAAAGGGTAGCCAACCCTTATATTCAAGACATCCCTTTGCTAGTGGCCAACACAACGAATAGAGAATTTTGAGGTCTCTACTCCTACACTTTAGGCTCTGTGGGACCAAGAAGGGTATTCCTTCTTTTGTTCATTAATATTTCAATTTCTCAAGAACACTTCAACATAGATTCATTCCTATTTGAAGCAAATACACAAAATTCACCAAGGATTTGGCAGGTTTTAGAGTAAATAAATTTCTATTTGTTAGGAATGTAGATGCACTTCAAACTTATATTTCAAAATTAGCAAGATTTTAACAAAAATTGTTACTATTTTGAATCCATGGCTAGGTATACTTCTTAGTTGTTTGATTGCATGAATTCTTGACAAACAAGACAGTGTCTCATCAATTGGGTAAATGGATTCAAATATGAAACAACCAATAATACATATATTGTTCAATTCTGACATAGATTGACTATCCTTGTAATGACTTGCAATACAAAAACTCACAATATACAAAACATCTCTTCTTATCAAATCCTTTGAAAACTCTCACAGACCTATGAATTTTCTCAAGAATTCTAATTAACCCTTAGGATTAAAGAAAATAAAATAAGCCATACACTCAATTGAACCATTGATAAAAAATGAAAAGATCTTTGATAATTTCATTTATGATCTACAAAAGTGTACAAAAGGAGAGTATATGTTTTGGAATTTATATTTGCTTCGATATTAGTAATATATGTAACACTATTTAAGACTATTACATATATGGCCTACACCCAAGACAATTTCCATGCATATTTATCAAGCATTCTACATTTACTTTAACTTTCTATACTTCAAATGTCACCTAGAATGTATTGGACTCAAAATTTTGATTATAACCCCTTACATTGAGCCATGAAATCCCTTTTAGAGTACAAGGGAGCAACATGCATCCAAATCAAATGTAATTACATCTCATGATAATTTCAAAATTCATTTCATTTCATTTCATTAGGGTCGATTCCTAGACCATTATATCTTCAATCATTCCACCACCATAAGAATGTAAAAAGAGAAAAAAAATGCCAAGCCATTTTTCAAAGATACCACAAAAGCCTTCCAAAAGGCATCACCAAAATTGGCACATTCATCAATACCAGAGTAACCACCATCACTATCAATGACACGAACCTACAAAACAACCACCTTGAAGTCTAATCACCACAACACCCGAAAACAAAACTCCATTGAAAGAGGGCACAGGTGTTACCCAACCTTGTTAGCCACTGAGTAAACACCCTAGCTAGGCCTTTTTACAGAGAGTAGATTTGCAATAATAATCTCATCATCAGAGTCACTATAAGGCACAAGAGAAGTAGGGCATTGGCCAGGGTCAGGGCTGACTTCTCCCTCCTCACTTGATGAATTATTAGAAATTAAAATAGGAGTAGTGGGCTTCCTCAAACAAACCCTAGGACCCATACTAGGCCTCATTAATTATTTTACAAATATAGGACCCTTCCCATCATCTTCAACCAGTTCTTGTGAGATAGTCCTATTCCTCAAGGTATATGTACTCTTAATAGCAACCTTCTCACTTCTCCTACTTACACTTCTTTTTCCTTTTGGGACAATTGGCACCTTTGTCGGGAGGGGTTTGAATTCATATATGTATGCAACTAGCTCCTACATACTTAATCTTCTGGACCTCCAGACTTGTGTAATGGGAGTAATCGGCTCACTCATTTTCCTAGGATATAATAACAACTAGAGCCAATTATGCAGAAAAACACTAACCACAACTTCCAGAGAATTCCCACATATAAGAAATGAAAACCCCCATGGATACCAGACACAAGAAAAAATTGAACCACAACAATAATACAACAAGCATACACACTTACATGCTAGAAGACACCATGCAGCCACCTTTGCATCACCTTGTTAAAACTCAAAATATTCCTCTGGTAATCTCAACAATCAACTCTATGCCATGATGATTTAAGAATGATCTAATAGGCTACAAAGAATCCTCATTAAATAGAGGAATTTTAGGCTAGTCACAATTAATGGCCATCCAGTCTCACTCGCGTGAGCAAAAGGATCAATTACTGCATGTTGTATCTCAACCATCAATTACCCTGGATTTAAAACTTGATCAATGAGGCTCACTAAATATTTCCACTTGCTTTATTTATTGTACTTAGAAACAATGAGGAGGTGCTTTAAAAATGCCATGTACCCATCCACATCTTTACTCTATCATCCTCAACTCATCTGTTGTCAATCCTAATGATCATGGGAAAATCCTAGCCACAATACAAAACACATTGTCCATTGCACCTTCCAACTCTGCTCGGGGACTCCATCAAGCACTGACATTAAAACCAATGATGAAACATCAACATTCGATTTGGACCACAAAAAAATCCTAGCTGGAGATCCATACCCACATTGCTCATCGTTTGTTGGGTTTCCTCCAGACAGCTCCAATCGACAATGTCATGATCCCACGTGATGTGAAAGACCTCACCCATCGGCAGT
This sequence comes from Sequoia sempervirens, assembly GCA_007258455.2. NCBI lineage: Eukaryota > Viridiplantae > Streptophyta > Pinopsida > Cupressales > Cupressaceae > Sequoia > Sequoia sempervirens. The sequence continues at coordinate 12,198 of VDFB02159267.1, read as the reverse complement.
CACAGGTTCTCCCTTAGATAACATGATACAATTGATGATATACTGAGGGCCAACGATGGGTGAAGAAATCAACCACATTGCTCATCGTAGGTTGTTTTTCAGTGGTTAGATTGAAACCTGTGATTGGCATTAGACCTTGGGGTGGTAAGAAGGATGAAGCATCACTCGTCGCTTGTTACTCTCCAATGGTGAGAATACAACATGCGAGGGGTGATGAATGTGGGTGGTTCAAAAATAAATTTATCGCTCATCATATGTTGTTCATAGGAGGTTCAAACAGAATGTGTGATGGGTGATGAACCATTAGCAATGAACTCAAGTGGTACTTAATAGCATGTGGGTGAAAGTTGTTCTTAAAAGAGGACCCCCTAGGCATAGTGGGTGATTTGAACGATAGGGTCGGTTAAAATGTTGATAGCAGAGGCCATAAAAATACTGCTTAAGTAAACAGTGACCTGGTGCAGTCGGTCAATGAGCGAACATGATCCAATAAAAGGATTAAGGGTACAAATGAATGGAGCGATAAAACCCTAAACCCTAATGACAATGGGGAGGAAAAGATCATAGGCTTGACCATGGAACTAGTAGAACGATGAAATTTTAGGGTTCCACCACCATGAACAAGAATTATTCACTATCCTCATTAGGATAGTTTGATTCCTCATCATTAGATACATCATTGTCATTTTCAACATAATAACTCTTCTTGACAAATTTAGCTTTATGCTCCTTATTTTTGTGATTTGTAGCTTCAATTGGACATTTAGAATCATAATGACCTATCTTTCCACAATTGAAACACTTAAAGGGTAAATTACCTTTGTATTTGGTTGTGCTCTTTTTCAATCTCCTTACAAAATTTTCTTCCGCTTCATCAATATCATCAGGATCTAATTCATCATCCTTCTCTGCCTTGCTGACTTTAAAAGTAGTTTCTTTCTTTTTAGCATCTTTACCAAACTCTATCAATTCAAAAGAAATTAAATCACCAAACTAATAAGAGGGAAAATGGTTGCTTTATGGTTTAGGACATAGAACAACACCTTTTTCCCACAATCATTCGAGGAAAACCCTAGAGATCTCAATCTAAGGTACACAAAGGAGAAAGATATATCACAATAGGGTTGTCCTAGGGTCTTATTAGAAACTAAAGAGGGGTTGACAACCAAGATAGGGCTTGGAAAGACTAATGAAATGCAAGACCTAATGCTTAAACATAGTTCAATGCAAGACTTCCCTACATGACCTAGAAAAGCATGTAAATCAAAATAGAAAGCCTTGAAATCATAAGTGTGCACTTTGAAACCTGAAGAATCCTAGATGAAGACTTGAAATATTGAAAACACTAAAATTAATTTTTTATAGGGCTCATACGCCAGTTTGGATGATTTAGTCCCAGATTAGGGTTTTTGGGAAGGAACAAAAATTTGGCAAAGATATGTCTGAAACTCCTGAAATCTGCAATTTTGACTATGCTTAAACTCACATTCCAAAAGTGGTGTATTAGTCCAATTAGGGTTTTTTGGAAATTCAAAATATGATTCTACTCTTCAATGTCTGATCTATCTTTTCCACCTGATTTCTGGGTTTGAATCTCTAATTTGCAACTTGTAGATGTCTCTCAATGATCTCCAATGCAAGGCTATAACTTTGAACACTTGAAAACTTTCTCCAAAATTTCTAATCAATGTTTCTTCAACCTAGATCTATAAATCACACACTAAAGAGAGGGAAAAATGATGTTTTGTTGGTAGCATGATTGTAAATGAGATAATTGAATTAAAAAGAAACTAATCTAATCCAAAACAATGATCAAGATCTATGCCCATTACTCATGGAATGAAGGGTTCTAAGCTATTGAAAAAAAAACAATGAAATCCTATGATATAATAATGAATTCAAAAATTAAAAAAAGTTTACCAACCCATGTCAGAGTGTGTTTACAAAGATGTTGGGTTGTTCATATCAATGTGAAGCCTCCATAGTTGCATGTGAGAGATTTGGAAACTGTGCATGTGTTGTTGATCAAAGATGTGTTGAAGATTTGTCAATGTTGATTAGGATTCTTGAATTACTTTGTTGTTTGAATGATGTTGATTCTCTAATTCATTTTTGTGCAGAAAGAGGTTTGTTATATAGAAATTGTGATTTGAAATGGATGATCAGGATTACATAGTAGAATATCTTGATCGATGGTCAAAAGATGTTGAGAGGATTTAGATGGGAATAATTTGTGTAGATTGATTGCATGATTTAAGAAATCTCATTTTGAGGTTGAAGCAAGATTCGAGTGGAAATAATTTCAATCTATGGACTCTGAAGAAATCATGAGCAATTGAAAATCTGATGAACCGACGGACCCTATATGGATCATAGATCATTCATTAGGAATGAGGAGCAAATCGATGGATCGTGAATTCTACCTAACTGAAAGTGGATATGCATGTTCTAATTGGGACTACTCTAATTAATTACACACTTCCTTTCAAGCCGGGAACATGCAAATGAATTTTGACTTTTAAAAACAAAGTTGCACTTGTTTGTTTTTTGATCTTTTTGAACGATGTTTTGAATAATTTATTTAATTATTCAACTTTAGAGGAAAGTGATTTAATTAAACTATTAAGTGGTAATAATTTAATTGACTTAGGGAAATAAGGTAAATTAACGACATAATTAAATAATTGATATTATTTAATTGGTCAAAAAGGATGAAAAGTGACTAAATAAATAACTGCAATACTATTCACAAATAGATGAAATTAGCTTTGATGTAAATGATGAAGATGATTTGAGGATGAATTAATTAAATAATGTTAAATCACTTAATTAATAGATGAATATGAGAAAATGAGGCTAATTAAATAAGGTATTTTTATTTGAATTCAAAAGAGGAGTTAGTTTGAATATGTTTTTTTCTACCAAGTATAATTTTAGGCTGTCTAAGCATTTTGATCCTGATACAAAGGTAAACTTGAGTGCCGTGCCACCGAATAATAAACTCATAGGAAGCATGGTAGAACCCTCCAATGAGTTTCTCCCAGCTGCACCAATTCAACCCGGTCTCACTGTCCTCAAAATGAGATCAAGAATCAAGAGTTACTGCTCTCCAAATGGTAGAAATCTTGTTTCAAAACTCGATCACAGAGGAAAGCACAGAGAAAACCTCAAAGGCAAAGTCGAAATAATCATGAATGAATTTCTCATTGCCCAAAATTCCTTATATCTAAAAAGGCACTCATTTCCAAGAAGATACGCCACTTGCAACATTTAAATATTTTAAATCATATTTAAATCACTTTTTCAATAGTTGCAAGTTAAATATTTGGGCGCCCACTTTTATGCATAAGTGATTTAATTTTAAATCACCTTTATGTAATATTTAAGTGATATAAAATATATAAAGTCAATTTGACTTTATAAAAAAGCATTAAGTTAAATAATTAACTCAAATCACTTAAAAATCCATAACTCTCTCAAAACTCCAAATATTCCCGTGCCGTCAGAAGCTGTCAACCCCTAAACTGCCAACGCCTGTTGTGAACCAATCACTGAGCTCTGAAAAAAAGAACGACCAACTCCTCCAGAAAATACCACTGACCCTCTAACCAATCCAGTTAGCCCACAAGGGTCCAAGAAAAAGGCTAACACACTGTTCCCGAGAACTGACTAGAGCGGGGACATCATACCATTTCTTCCCTCAATTTGTTTGTCCATAAGCAACCTGTAAAGCCGATGTCAAGAATACTGGCTACTCCTAAGTAGCATCCTTCTACTTCAAATCTTCCAATTTCATAGATATTCTCCGAGCAACTTCCACCTCAAGATGATGCTCTAGAATCCGTGAATGGCCTGTGTATCAACCACTCGGATCATCCAGGCGGTAAATCCCAAGAAGGAGTCACCGTTGTCCCAACTTTTGAGGTGCTTACACATGGAACATCGCCAGAACCCACTGTTCACCGTAGATTCAAAATCATAGGCCACTCTTACCAAATACATCCGGCTAACTCTGAAGGACTACAATATCATGGCTTAAGTTTCTGCCACTCTTATAAAGGTGGATCACCTATATATCGTGAGTATCAAATACTAAATCATCGACCAAAAGATCAGCTTCCACCTGATTTAGTATATTGTTTTGTTGATTGGTGAGCTTCCGAATACCCCTCTCCCCAGTGCCTTGCAATGTCCTGTAGTTCTCCCATAATAGATCCCTAAAGACTAGGGTACTACTGCCACTCTTAAATAAATCTAGAAACTTAGGAGGATCATCCATATAATGCTCTCAGGTGCCATTTAAATACTCATGTGATGGAGTGGCATTGTATACCTACAAAGGTATAACCACTTCACCCATGCCTTCTACTGCCCTGAACTATAATTCCTCAAGTATCCCTCCACCCATTTATGGGCTATCTCAGTCTGCCCATCTGTCTGTGGGTGGTAGCTGGTGGTCGGAGTGAGCTCTGTCCCGCAAAGTTTGAATAACTCCTACTAGAAGTTACTCAAAAACTTGTTATCTTTGTCACTGACTATACTCTGAGGCAACCTGTGCAACCTGAATACTTATTAGAAAAAAAAGTCTGCCACCTAAGTAGCTGTGTGAGTAGTAGTGATTGGGAAGAAATGAGCATACTTCATCAATCTATCTACTACCACAAAAATGTTTCCCTTCCCTTGAGCTTTCGGTAAGCCCGTAATGAAGTCCATCGACAAGCATTCCCACTTCCTCTCAGGAATAGGAAGCAATTGGAGTAATCCTGCAGGGTATGTATGTTCTTGCTTGTTCTACTAACAAACAAGGCATTCCCTGACATACTAAAGAACAAATGACTTGAGACCTTTCCAAGAGAATCTCTCTTGTACCTGCCTGTAGGTCTTAAAGTAACCAGGATGTCCTGCCATAGGTGAATCATGAAATGATCTCAATACTCTGTCCCTCATCTTAGAACCTGGGACTAAAAATATCCTCCCTTTGTAAATGATAAGATCATCCACAAGTGAGTATTTATCATCCTGTACTGTCCCATCCACTATGCTAGAATCCCATGGGTTCTTAGCATACTCTACTTCATTATCACGTTCCCCACCGGAATCGTGGTAATGGAGTTCAAGGTGGATTTGTATGGTGATAATGCGTCACAACTATATTTTGGAGTGCCCTCTACAGGAGATGTCAAAATCAGGACTAAAGCTCTGTTGACCCATTGCTGTTTCATTCAAATCCTGCCACTCCAAGTAGTAGAAAATGTTTCATCTTTTATTGTGACTGGGTTTTAACACCTAACTTGAAACCAACCAAGTATTGTCAATTCTGGATATCGGGGATGCATGATGGCCAACATTTCCTGTCAGGGATGTTGTAGCTCCTTGCTTAGGGACTCTTTAGCTCCCCGGGTCTGGAAGCTATAGGTGTCATTTAGCATGATGATCACCAATACTCAGAATGGAATGGAATGGAATGGAAAACAACAAGGAATGAAGGGAATGAAGGAATCAAATCACTTAGTAGCCGTGATGTCGAGAATCCACTTCAACGAACCCCATGAGGAAGGCACATAATCCTAAAACTTCTAAGTTAACAATGTCTGCATAGGCCAATCAATGATAGCACGAACTTTCTCTGGATCCATGCTGACTCCCTCTCCACTGATAATGTGACCCAGATACAAAAGCTCTTCCATGCCTAAAGCACACTTGGACTCCTTGGCGTACATGGACTCCCTGTCAAGTATGCTCAATACCTCATCTAGGTGGACCATGTGTTCCTCCCATGATTTTCTATAAACCAGGATGTCATTGAAGAACACCAATACAAATTTCCTCAAGTGAGGATGGAAAACCCTGTTCATAGTAGACTGAAATGTGGTTGGAGCATTGGTTAAACCGAAGGGCATAACCAAGAATTTGTAATGTCCACAATGACATCTAAAAACGGTTTTCTTAATATCCTCCTCTTGGACTCTGATCTGATGATAACCTGTCCTCAAATCAATCTTCGAGAAATAGCAAGCTCCATGAAGCTCGTCTATCAACTCATCTATCCGTGGAATAGGATACCTATTCTTTATAGTCTTCTGGTTGAGCATCTTGTAGTCAATACACATTTTGAGTGTACCATCCTTTTTCTTCACCAAAACAATTGATGAAGCAAAGGGTGACTTACTTGGCCTAATGTGCCCCATAGCTAAAAGTTCCTTAATAGTTTTTTCAATCTCATCTTTTAGATGTTTGGGGTGCCGGTAAGGAGTGATCATGATTGGTTTCGTGCCCTCATCCAATTCTATAATATGCTCAATACCTCTATCAGGAGGTCTACCTAGTGGAATAGCATTGAAAACCTTTGCATGTTTGATTCAGAGTTCTTGTACATCTAGATGGTAAGAAGAAGCTTGCTGCTCCAACTGTGAAGGCATTAACTTGCACTCTGCTACACAATCTACCATGTCGTGTCGAATCAAACGTTCCATTCTCCTGAGTGAAATTTCTCTTACATTTCTATCCTTGATGGCTTTGAGAACATGATTTGTGCCATCAACTTTGAATTTCATCTCCATGTCCTACAAATTAAGTGTGAACTCTCCTATCGCATGAAGCCACTTCATGCCGAGAACTATATCAGTTCCTCCCATGTTCACAATAGAAAAATCTGCCTTAAAATCAAAATTGTTGAGTTTCATTGGCAAATCCAGAATCATCCTCTCATGGTTGAGAGTGTATCCATCTGCAATCTTTACTCGAATGCCTTCAAATTGTTGAGTTAGAATTCCCCTTTTCTCCACTAACCGTGAATCAATAAAGTTTTAGGCTGTATCTCAGATTCCAAAGAGAAAAATGACTTTCACCAGCCAAGATCCTACATGTATTCAAAGATCCTTCTCTCTCTCGAGATGTCAGATATAAGGAGCCTCCTTGTAGTCACTCTCTACCTCTAATCCTTCCACTTCTTACTTTTTCTATCCTGAGGAGCCTTTGCTGCCTACAACTCCAAACCCCTCGGTATTTTTAAATCTTATTGTAGTTTTTAGTTTTTAAAAGTTTGTAGACAGGAGAGAAGGGGCACATCATATTAAAGCTCATAAAAGTGCAATACAGTAATATTTTGATCAACAAATGTAATAGATGTTATTTTGCAATACATACAATGGGATTGCAAATGAATTACATACCCGAAATGCTCCAGAATAATTAAATAAAGAAGTATCCTAGTTTTCCAGCCAAAATTGATGAAAACTGACAAGTATGCACTTCTAGGCTCCAGATCTGACTTCTCCCACTCCAAAATAGGATACAATCCCCTGAGAGAGGTAGATGCCAAGAGAAAGGCGTTTCAACTAGTTCCTTCACACGCCTTCCCAAAATAGGCACATTTACCAATGCAAAAGTATGACCCAAGTAGAATGATGAAGAGCCAAAGATGGAAGTTGTGGAATTGCTGAAGAGGATGCCTCAAGTGTAGAAACCACCTTCCTTATTGCATACAAGTATAAACTAAATAATAAACTCTGCTAGAAGCATGTAGAACCTCTGAATGAAGCCCTCATAGTTGCACTAATTCGACTGGTCTCTCACAATCTCAAAAATGCTCAACATCGAAGAGTTATCGTTCTCCAATGGAAATCTTTCTCAAACCCTGATCACAGAGAAAAACTCAAAGGAAAAGTCAAAATAATCATGAATGAATTTCTCATTGCCCAAAATGCCTTATATCTCAAAAGGCATGCATTTCCAAGAAGATACACCTTTTCCATCATTTAAATCTTTTAAAATTTAATTAAGTCCCTTTCAATAGTTTGGACTTAAATACTTAGGCGCCACTTTAATGTTTTAAGTGATTTAAATTTTAAATCACCTTTATGTAATATTTATGATATATTATATATAAAGTCAATTTGACTTTATAATAAAGCATTAAGTTAAATAATTAACTCAAATCACTTAAAAATCCATAACTCGCTCAAAAATCCAAATATTCCTGTGTCGTCAGAAGTTGTCAACCCTTGAACTGCCAATGCCTGCTGTGAACCAATCACTGAGCTCTGAAAATGAGAATGATCAACTCCTCCAAAAAATACCATTGACCCTCTAACCAATCCAGTTAGCCCACAAGGGTCCAAGAAAAAGGCTAACACACTATTCAATAAAAAATTCCTACTAAAATTTTTCCTTAGTATGCCCTAGAGTTGCCCCACTATGCCCTAGAAGAGATAACATGCATGGTGCCACCTTGGGAAATTTGGTGAAAATTATGGATAATGAACCAAATTTTCCCATAAGCTGATGTGGTGCATTTAAGTGCAAGGGCTGATAGAAGAAACGGTGATATGAGGAAATGTTAATGAGAAGTGAAGAATAGTTGATGTTGTTATTCATTGATGAGTTGCTTTTTCTTTTTTTGGAGGCTTCACATTTTTAACAATCCTTATTGATGTAGCAAATAAATAGGATGCACTAGGGTATTAATGAACAAGCAAACTTTGTATCTTTTGCCTTAACTTTGACTATACAAATAAGGAGTATTCTTGCTCATACTAGACATATGGAAACCTTGTTAGAGTGTATGGGTGAGAAGCTTTAAAACATGTCGGACCAGTAACTCAAGATGTATTAAGAACCTAACATACCATTGCTACAAAAAATGCTCCAAAATGACTTCCACACATAGAAAAAAGCAAGTATCTTCCATGGTAGTATCACAAAAATATCCAACAAACAAAGTAAATAGAAATGATGCTCAATTGCCCCCATTCATTCCTCTCTAAATCCTTATGGACATCCTCGAGAGATCCTAGGAATGAGTCAATAAAATAAATCAGAATGATAAGACTATAAAAAGATAAAACAATGTTGCAGTATCACTTGCCATATCTATTTGGGGTGGGGTATTATCTGATGTTGATCGTGTCTATCATAGGAATAGATCCATTAAGACATATCTTAGGATGTTTTTGGTGAAATATCAAAAGATATGTAGTGAATAATTTGGCATTGTTTTTGTTTGCTTATAACCAAATCTTTGTGATTGTTTGTTTGAAAGTTCTAGATTTTGATGTTGCTTTGTTTGTTTGTTTTGTCAAAGGGTGAGGATGACAATTTTTTTATCATGGATGTTGTTTTTATTGCAGATAGGTGATGACGAAGATAGTATTTTTTAGGTTTTTCAAATGATTTTGTGCTTTTTTATGTTATTTGATGCTATTTTATGTGTTTTCAATATATTTGAATATTTTTGTTTTTGATGTTTTTGAGTAATAAATGCTAAAAAAATATTTTTAGGAAAAAGTGGTTGGTTTACAATTTTCATGTTTTTGAATCATTCTTGCCACTTTTGAAGTTTGTGATTGTGTCGCTTTTTCTTTTCTTTTTTGCTCACTTTTGATTAAAATGTTCACTTCTATTTCTTTTGTTCACTTTTGATATTCTTTTTCACTTTTGTTTTTTTCCTTTGTTTAAAATATTCACTTTTGAATTTTTTTCTTTCAAGTTAAATGGTCGCCATTGTGACAAATGTTCACTCTTGAGAAACTTTCTCAGTTTTGTCATTTGTATCGCTTTTGAGTTTATTTATAGTTTTTGTCAAAAATAGGTTCATTATCAAATTTATTTATCGTGTTTGTCAAAAAAGTAATTTCTTTTGCTATTTTTGAAAGTCTTAGCTAGCTTGTTCGTAATCTTAGGCTTGTTTTGTGTTTTTTGGTGGCAAATTTTTATCATCGTGGATTGAATTTTTGTTGGTGAATCTCAAACCACTTTACTTGAGAGAGTGACGACCATGTTAGATTTTTTATTTGATTAATAGTTTTTAGGAGCATGAGCGAGACGTCCTAGATGTTGTAGGATTATGACATATTTTCTATATTTTCATTCATGCAAAGGCCTGAGGTTCATTTTGGTTCTGATACTAGAAATATGTTTTGATCTTTTTTCTATTTTTTATTATTTCAAAATTTTAATTTTTTACTTGGTTGAACGAAGTGCATGATAGATACTCTGGAAGGACCAACCGGCGTACTGGGAGCCATAATCCTGCTGCCTACTTTTGTGTTGCTGCCACAGAGACCATAGCTTGACCTGCTGACTCCAAAGCATAAACTTAAATGGGATGCCAAACAACATTGTTAACTTGGATTGATATTCCATTTCTGTTTCTAGAGGATTTGTTGTGGGAAATTTACTTTAACTAGATATGAGGTTCAAGAAAATGTTGATATCTTAAACTATTTGAGTGAAGGAATAATCCAACAATGTTGTTTCATTTTTGATGTTAAATGTTTTTGATTTTTTTTTGTTTTTATATGTTTTTGATTCTGTTGCTTTTCTAACCGTGGATAGGGACATACAAGGATCTTAATCCATGAAATAACTTTGGGAAGTTTCTGGAGAAAAGACTACCTCCTCAATTAGTAAATAAGCCAAGTGGTTGGATAAGCATGTTTGTAGCTATGAAATGAATGTGAATAGTTTTCTTTATAGTATCATAGATAATACTGATGCAAGTCTATCTAAACATACGCTTATTTCCATAAGTTTTCTACTATGATAATTTGTTCTGTAAGCACCTATAAAAGTGGGTTTTCTACTTTCTTACATAACTGCCTTTATTTCCTTTACTCTATCTTCTGCTTTAGCTCTTTCTTTGTAATTTTTTATCTTCCATTCTTTTGACTTTTACCCTCACCACTCCATGCCCATGTGTAGACATTGCTGAGTGGCTGGGTTTTAGTGCCCAAACTGCTGCCTCCTTCAAGAGTAGTGAACTAATAAAACCCAAAACCATAGCTTTTTGTGATGATAAATGGCCCTAACCAATTGGGTTCAAATTTTCCTTTGCCATCCTAATTCAGTTGTACCTTTTGGTTCTCTTTGAGCACTAGGTCACCAACTTGAAAGTTCATGCACTTGATCTATTTTTTCATAAATTTGTTTGATCTGATATTGATAAACTTGAAGATGGTTTAACATGATCAAACGCCTTTCATCTAGGAGCTCCAATTCATTTAACCTAGATACCTGATATTCTTCATTGCTAACCATTCCTTTTAATGAGATTCACAATGAGGGGATTTCAGCCTCAATAGGTAAGACAACCTTTGATCCATAGACCAAGGAAAATGGTGTGGCACCTGTAGGTGTTTAGATGCAAACTAGATAAGCCCATCTAGGGTTGGGTTTAGCTACAAATTCCAATCATGGCTGACTTCATTCATAGTCTTTTTTATTATTTTTAGTATGGTTTTATTAGATGCTTTAGCTTGACCATTTCCTTAGGGGTAATAGGGTGTGGAGAATCTATAATAGATAGAGAATTTGGAGAAAATTTCTTGGACCTCTTGATTCTTTAATGGGGTTCCATTGTCCATTATTATCATTTGGGGGATCTCATATCTACAAATTAGATCTCATATCTACAAATTAAATAATTCATAATGAAATTTGATATTTGTTTTCTAATGATGTAGGTCAACGAAATTGCTTCTATCCATTTAGTAAAATACTCTATTGTTGTGATAATAAACTTGTGTCCATTAGATGAAGTAGGTGAAATATTACCTACCAGGTCTAATCACCATTTCAAGAAAGGCCATGGTGTTGTGATGGGTCTCATCTCTTGTGCTAGTGCATGAACAAGGTCACTATGCTGGTGGCATTGATGGAACTTTCTAGAATACTGAATGCATTCTTGTTCCATGGATGGCCAATAATACCCCATTCTGAGCAATTTTTAGACTATGTTAGGTTTGCTAGAGTGGGACCCGTAAACACCTTCGTGTACCTCTTGTAAGGATGTTTGTGTTTCTTTTGCATTAAGACACTAGAGTAACATACCATCTAGATTACAATGGTATAGGGTATCTCCTAGGATTGTAAAGCTAGAAGTTCTATGGGTGAAGGTTTTCTTTTGAGTAGTTGTTAGGTCAAGTGGTATGATACCATATTGGATGTAGTTGAATGTATCTTGGCACCATGGGGAGTTATGAACATCAACGACACATGCCAATTTTGATTCTGGGATGTCAAATGCAGGTACGAGTAGTTGTTCCACAAGGAACTCATACTTAGGAACATTCTATGGAATATCAAGAAGTGAGCCTATTGTTTCCATTGCATCAACAACTCTATTGTTGATCCAAGGAATTTGTTCAAATTTTATTGTGATAAAATATTCCTTGAAGTTTTCCACCATCCTTTTATATG
>VDFB02159266.1:0-42693 GCA_007258455.2 Sequoia sempervirens | reverse complement strand
AAAGTGATTTCCCACGCTCTCCCTGCCTACGCCAACGTGGATCTTGGAAAAAGGGTGTGGGCTGCATTTTCTGGGGAATAGTTGACAAAGATAGCTCTTGTTACAAGATTTAAAAGATCTTGAGAAGTAAAAGAGAGAAATTTGTGTCATGGTAATTTCATGTATTCCGAGAATGGATGCATGGTCAAGGTATGCGGACTGTTGACATAATGCCTCCAGATAATTCATTCACTAGATCAAGGTTATGCATGGCTAAAGAATTTTGAGTGAGCTTAAGAAAACTATAGGAAAATAACAAATCAACATTTGTAGAGCCAATTTCTAAGAGTGAGTTTTGAAATCAGGGGTAAACATCCATACAATTTTAAGAAAAAGTAACAGATCTGATGGAGATGCATGTAAATTGTGGCATATGGATACAATCTTGTAAACTATTTTAAAAAGCAACTTTCTTTTTTGAAAGTAAAACAAGAAGGTAAAATCCTCCCATTAAATAAAATATTAAGTTAGAGCAGTGTTTTATTTTAAAAATCATAATAATGGTATATATATATATATATATATATATATATATATATATATATATATATATATATATATATATATATGATTTTTACCCAAGCCAGTAAAATCATTTACCCCAAACTTACTTACAATTTATAATTAATTATGTAATCCAATTTGTAATATTCTATTCATCTACCTTATAATTAATATTATCCATTCTCAATATTTCATTATAAATTTCTATTATTATAAACCATGATTATTTATTTATCAATTTGTTTTAATGCATAAGGCAATCAAGGAATAATATTAGAAAAATCCAATCAATTAAACTAAATGCCAAAGAAAATACCTAACCACTACCTCGGGTCAACATACAAAACCTCAAACAACACAGCATGACCCAACTAACAAAATTGGCAAGACCGACAAGGTGTCAAATAAGAGACTCATCCTCGTCGAGGATGGTGGCTAGAGTGAGGGACCAAATGTTATCTCCTGTTCAACAAATGCATTGGGTTCAAGGTGTGCTCAGACTTGCTAATTCAGGTAGAGATGTAGCCTAATATTTGTTCACTCAAACATACAAATTAGAGCACATATTCATAATAGTTGAATCACATTGAAAGGAACTCTAGCAATCGTAACTCATTCCCATATGTCCCCATACGTCTAATGGTATGATGCCGCCCTTTCCACCCATCCTCACAACATACCACTACATCACCTAACTATGCAATTAAATCTTTGCATCATAATAATAACAAAACAATGTGCATCATACCCACAAAAGTACCATTAGAAGCTCTTTTTCCATCTTCCCCTTTAGATTCCTTAGTCAGACTACCTACACATCCCAAGTGAGAATGGAGGGGCACTACAACATATCACTTTCAAATTCTACAAATGCTTAAGCTAGAGGCTATGGCATCACCTCATTCTACTACTTCTACAACATTAATGCCTGGTAGGGGCTAAGGGTCTAAGGCACAAAAGCACACATCATGCATGATCTCTTCTCAAATTGCATAGGATGTATAGAAACAATATATCATTTGTTTATCTGACACCCTTATGCACAACAAATTGGGACAACATTAGCATCCAAGTTCCATGCCAATCCCTCTAAACAAAATACAATATGAGGGTGAATGTAAAAAATGAAGAAAATCGAATGCTGAAATGCAAACGCCCCAATTAGCTCTTTACATATCTACTATCTACTATAGCAAGTGGATATCCAACAGAAAATATAGACTCCTCTATCCACCTTTCCTAAATGACTGACTTTATGTCATTGTATAAATGGAATTAAAAAAATGCAAAAAATTGAAATCCTACATAAATGTGTCAACTTATTAGTATCATACATCCGACAACAGGAAGAAAGTCAATATATCCACCAGGAGTACATTAGAGGCCAAGCTAAGTGCCCCATTTAGAAATTTTTAAATTGATGTCTTCCATAGTAATGTATTTTCTTTTCTTGGATTTATGAGGCTCCATTGACGAAATCTGCAGTTCATTGTTTAATTATGCGTGCTAATTTTCTATCCATTTTCATATTACATTTTATCCAAAAATTGAATTGATAGCTATGCTCTTATATATGGTTAATTAAAGGTATTAGGGCTTTTGGTATGGGTCCTAAACACAGGCATGATCAAACGAACTCCAAATGAGCTCAACTCGAGCCTTATTCAAACCAATTTCAAAACAATAAAATTTTCATGGTTGCAAAAACATAAGCTTACCTGTGCTTGATGTATCTCTAAAGATTTAGTTGGTTCAAGTATTTGGGGATGACTTCCTCCCGTTAAAGTTAAAAACTAATTATCCCCTCTGCTAGTCAAAAGAGGCCTTTATAATTTTTATTGTAAAAGGAAGAAATCAAATTATTGGTTGTAACTCATGTCAATTTTTTAGGATCTACTACAAATAAAGGAAAAATTCCTCACATTTCCAAAAATGACGATACTCAACAGATTTGCATGAGCTCATTAAGAAAAGTATACCCCACAAGCTTCAATGCATGATCCTATATTATTTTCTTAAAGAATTAATAAATAAATAAATAATACACCAACATGATTACCTGAAGCTCAAAATGGTGTTCGATAGCAGGTGTTTCAGAAGTTCAGAATCAGCTCTCCTTAGCTATTGGCAATCTTTGATGGTAGACTTTCGGTTCTTCAGACATAAATTGTTCTCAGCTCTCCACACTTAGACCACTGGCGTGTCTCTTAAGTATTTCTTTCCTAGCTAAAAATGGCGTCAAAAGTTTTATGCTTCCTCCTATCATCCAAACAAACAAATCTATATCAAGAACCGTTTTTGAGAATTTGGTTTTGGTTTTGGTTTGGCTGGTTTTTTTTTTTTTTGTAATCCCTTATCAAGAACCATTTTTTAGAATCAGTTATCCTTCACTGGTGCATAATGACGCATGATGAATGTTTTTACTCATATCCAATCTTTTCTCCCCCATTTTAGAAAATTTCCCCACCTTTTACCTCCAAGAATCAAAATCATTGTGCCCCAATTAGTATTTTTAATATTGAAAATGCTACCTTAATATGTATATTCAATGGTATTTTTGAAATATTTAATTTATATTAAATTTAGTCAACAGATTTCATGAATTAAATGATATTTTTGAAATATTAAATTTATTTCACTTAATCTTTGCAAAATATTAAAATATATTTTAATATAAAAAATATGTATTAAAAATATCTTAAAATATATTTTTAATATAAAAAATATGTATTAAAAATATATTAAAATATGTTTTTTAACATAAAAAATATGTATTTAATTATAAAATTAAATATTGAAAATGTTACCTTAATATGTATATTCAATGGTATTTTTCAAATATTTAATTTATATTAAATTTAGTCAACAAATTTCATGAATGAAATGACTTGTTTGAAATATTAAATTTATTTAACTTAATCTTTGCAAAATATTAAAATATATTTTAATATAAAAAATGTGTATTAAACATTTTGTTCAATAAATTTAATATTTCCATTTTTCATATTTATATATTTTATTTGAATTTTTTTTAAAATAAAATACAAAGTAACCTACTTATAAAAATAGTTCTTGAAGTAAATATAAAATAACTTTTAAGTAAATGGAAAAGTTCTTCACATAATTTTTTTTTAATTATTTAAACATAAAAGGAAGTTAGTCTTCACGTCAAATTAAATGTGTTGAATTTTTATTGACACAGGTTTTATTTCACTCTCAGCGTAATAAAATATTACCAACACCAATACATTATATTATTTCCATAAAAAATACATTTTATTACCAAAACCTTGATCAATCTTAAGAAAAATATTAGTATTCCCAAATATTGGCTTACCAAAACCTTAATGAATCTTAAGCCAATATTTGGGAATCCCATTCTTTTCAAGACCAAACAAGCCAAAATTTTGGAACAAAATTTTGTCTCAAATACAAAATAAAATTGCATCATGGAAACAAAGATAGCTAATAATGGCAGGAAAGTTCACTTTGACCAAAGTAGTCCTTTCAACTATCCCCAATTATGTTATGTTAAAAATGAAGCTAGAAAAAGTAGTGCAAGAGGACATTGAGAAATGCATCAAAAAGTTCCTCTGGCAAGAAACCCTTGATAGCAAAAAAATGAGTAAAATTTTGTTAGTTTCATGGAAGAAACTCTGTGAAGAAAAAACATGGAGTGGGCTTACACAACTTAGAATCAAAGAACTTGGCTTTGGGAGACAAATTAGCATGGAATGTTTTTGCAAAGCCACAATCCAAATGGGCTAGAATCATGCAAAGAAAATACATGGATTCCAAAATCCTCGAACACATTTTCACAATGTCAAATCCCCCAAAGGGATCCGAAATGTGGAACTTTATCATAAGTTGCATATAATTTATCACCTTGCATTTAACCTTGTCCATAAATAATGGAGAAAAAGCTATGTTTTTGGATGAATCTTGGAATAGCTTCCCACAACTATCCAAAATTGAAGGACTAGAGAAAGCAAGCATATATTTAAAACAACATGGGGATCTAAAGTAAAAGACTATATTATGATCGAAGAAAACCTCCTCTCAAATGTCAAATGGAAAAACTTTGTTGCTTGTAACTTCTTAGAAAATAAAATGTCTCAATTGGTAGACCTCCTTCAGAAGCATCAAATCTTCATTTCCATGGGTATTGGTAGACTTATTTGGCCCCCTTCCAATCTAGTTGACCACAAAGTTGACCTATGCTACCTAAACTAGGCATTTATACCCCTTTCAACTGTGTATTACGTGACCAACAAGAAGAGGACATAGACCTTTTAGTAATGTGCAAATTCTCAAATTAGTGTTGGAAATGACTCCAAAAGAAACTAAATTGGGCCACACACCTCCAAGAATCATAGCATACAATCTTTCCTCATGGCCACTAATGAATAAAGACTCTCTATTCTCCTCAATTTGGGTAGTAAACCTATTAATTGTAATATGGTACATATTGTAGGAAAGAAAATATGTTAAATTTAACATTTAGTTGACTGTCAATATTCATTGTCTTAAATTTCATGGCCAACCAGTCGTCAGCAGGTTGTTCAAATTTGGACTCCTTCTCCATCAACAATTTTCTTTGGAGCAAAACATTGGAGGCTCATAACTTGGTCATACAAATTCCTTTTTTTGAGTAATTTTTTTTATTTGGGGTATAATTTCATGCTTTACACAGTGGTGTAGTTGGTTTTTGATTTTGGTACTTTGTTTTTCTAGAAATCATGGTTTCTCATAGGTGTTTCTCAACCATTCTCAATTTTAGAACTTTTGGGGCTCTATTCTCACTTCTATGGTAATATTTTTGAGTTTTTTTTTTTGAAAGTGCATAATTTTTCATGTACTTTCTAGTGGTGTGATTAGATTGATCTCATTCTTTGTAAAAAAGTTACTTTGAGCTTAAGGCCAAATTTGGCAATCTGTATGCACTAAGATCAAGTCCACTTCGCTATTTTTAGAAAGTGGACTAAGTATAAAGTGCCATAAATATTTTTTTCTTGGGGGGTTTCATGATTGAGTAACTTGGGGGGGAATCTTTTTCCTTTGTTGGCTTATGTCTCTTGATTGGTCTATTGTGACTAAAATTGAAGAGTTTAATATGGGAATCAAAACACATCTTGTTGCAATAAGGTTAAATCAATGGAACTTTAAGTCTTGGCAAGAAAAAATCCTAGCACATTGTAGGTGGCTTTATATTTTTCCATATCTCTATGGATTGGTTTGTCAACCTTCATCAAAATGGAAGAGAGTTGTGTGGGACATGACAATAGAACATATCCTAGGAGTATTTGGTTGTAGTTGTGATATTGATACACAAGTGGCCATTGATGGTATTGAGATCCCTTGTGACCTTATGACCAAACTTTGGGAGATGTATGGAGACTTGAATGAACCTCCATTGTCAGAGGATCCTGTTGTGAATTGTCTTGTTCCACTTGCAAAATTTCAACCTATTAATGATAAAACAATTGAAATGCTTGCTCATTGGGAAAGGTATGGTAGTTTTTATGACATAAAACCTTCTCCTTCTCCTCCTGTAGAGACATCTATTGAGAATTCACTTTCTATGGCTCCTAATCCATTTTTAGAGGGTTCATCTTCTATGAGTCAACATCTTGAGGCCAAGGGATCTTATAATATAGCATTGGAAAAATCATCTAGTTCTCATACTTCATCATGTTTTGAGGACACAAAATGGGATGATAGGTGTACTCGAATGACATACACTAAGATCTCATCTCCTTCATATGGGTGATCCCACAATATTGGTTTACAATTTTTGGCCAAATTGGATATTGAACCAATTTTTTTTAACTAAATATTCATTTTTGGGCACCTATAGCTACTAAACCATGAGGAATTTGAAGATGATGCAAAATGGTGATTTGTGACATTTTTTCTATAGATTATAAATATATATTTAAAAAAAAAAATGGAATCGATTAACGTTCTTTTTCCATCTCCTTTGTAAACTAGTTTTTAATAGTAAACACCATTTTTAAAGAGTGATGTTCCTTGTACATACAACATAAATTTTTTCTATGAAGGATAAAATTATAATTTTTTATAATTTAGATTTGTAAATATAATATATAGCACTTTCATTTGGTTTCATAGTGTTTTATTGGATATTTTTTTCTTAATTAAGTTTTAAAGTCAAACCAATTACAATTTAGACATAGGAAGACTGTATACAACATAACTTTTTTTGTATGTATCGAAATTCAATTTTATTTTTTTGTTGGATCATGGACATCAATATCTAGCAAAAAAATATTTTTTATATTTTTTTTGGTAATCTACTATTTTTCCACATGTGCAAAACAAAGAGCTTGATTTTTGGTGAAAAATCTACATTGACAAAAAATAAAAAATAAATATAATAATCAAATTAAATATATTTGAAATTATACTTTTTAGGAAGCTTATAATAAGGAATACATATTTACAATTTTTTTTTAAATGAATTCATTTGATCCCCCAAAGGGTGAATCAAAAGTGGTTTTTTATCAGCATTTTGATAGGTGTAAAGGAGACTCCATTATAGGCATGGTTTAAAACTAGTGGGGTTCTATCCAAGGGGGTTTGATCTAAGGTGGTTTGATCAAACCATCTTAAATTGGAATCCTTTAAATGGAAATTTTCAAGGCTAAAATCATTATATTTTTTAAAAATATGTAATTTCAACAAAAATCAAGATGTCCCAGAAAGTGTAAACCACTATTGTGGGATCACCCATCTACTATTGTACCTAAGGATGCTTGTGTTGCCATAGTTTTGGTTCCTTATGATTAAGTGTAGTAGGACATACATCATATTCTAGTGTTGGGTACTTGGGATGAGTACTTGACAAACATTGCTAGTTTATTTTTTGAGTCCCACATTTCAGATTTGGGAGACATCATTGATAGAATTCATCTTCTCTTTCATGGAGACATGATCCTTCTTCAGTTGTTGTGAGGGAACACTTCAAACCTCTTGTTCATTCTCTACATGATCATCCTTTTCATTTTGATGTGAGAGTGGATTATTTTGGAAAACATTTGGAGGATACTTCTTTGTCTTCACAGGAGGTATCCTTATCTTTGGATTGTGTTCTATAATCGTTTCTAGGAGATTCTAGATTATCTTCTTTAATAGTGTGGCCTAGAACAATTGTTTGGAGTATGGAATATTTCAAAACCAACATGGAGACACTTGGGCATTCTTTAGAGACATCAAAAATTCTGCATACCATCTTGGTTTTATTTCTTCCTAAGGGGAGGAATGTTGTTTGACGCTTTTAGATCATCTTTAGCATTGAATGTCGAGATTCTACCATCATTATAGGAGACTCAACATTGATGGGGGGCTGCATGGTCTCGCTTCTTCTTCTCTCTTATGGGGGTTTTTTCCTTGCATGGGGTTTTTTCCTTCTCATTGATCATTGAGAGCATTTTGTTATGTTTTTCATCTCTTTTAGGGAGGAGTTATTTCCTAGTAGGTTTTCTCCTTTTCTCCAATTGCGAGAGATTTCTTTGTATTTGTACATGGGTACCTAACATGGCCTCATAGTTGGGACCCATCTTTGTGTCATTTGTATAATAATCTACTACTCCCTAATTTGTACTTAAGCAGGGTGTTGGTGTAAATAAAGTCTTGTACCTAGTTAAATCATTACTAGGGGACTTAGGGGACTTATTTACATGTTAAGTTTACTTAGGTCATAGGAAGGAATCTTTCTAGAAGTTGTTAGTTGTAATTAGTTGTCCTAGGTAGTTGTGATAAGTTGTCACATGACATAGGATTATGAAAATTTTCATAATCCTATTTAATCTTGTGTCTCACCTTTGCTATATAACTAGGTGGTCTCATATGTAAATATACAACTATTTGAGTGAATTCCATTGTAATTTTGAGCATTTCATATTGATGTCTCTAGTGCTTTCATGAAGTACCTAGATCTTGGGCAGCCATAATATTTATCCAATCTTGCTTGGTGTAGAGTTATTCTATACCAACTCTTACAATAGAATGTGGTAGTAACAAAAAATTCTCCTCTAGATCTGTTTGGTGGAATCTTGAGCATAATGGTAAATCCCTAACACTATTGCAAAGATGTTAAAAAAGAACTTGGTCCATGAAAGGTATCAATTTATTTAATGACATTCTCTATTAGGGCCACTCAAAATCATGGGTTTATCTAAGTACTAAATTTAGTTTTCCACCAACTAACTAGAGGACTCACTCCATTCGTAGGGAGGCCTATGGAATCTTACACTTTCTTAGTTTTTATGTCTTTGATATTGATGTTGCTGACCTTCTTAAGTGGAATGATGGGAATGATTTTTACAACATAAAAGCTAAAAAAGTGTATAAAGCTATAAATAACTCGGATTACATGACAACCTATCTCAATAATTATTGGAACCTTACATTTTTAGTTAAACTATGGTCTAATAATTTTAACTCCTTATGGTCAAGAATTCAAATGTTATTGAGTTAAAGAAGGCTTATTTTAAATGGCTTCTCATTTTTCAAATCTTACCTTGCAAATTATTTTCTTCTAGTGTGGATCTTTGTAATATATGCAGGAAGCCTAGAACTATTAGAAACTTTTTTTAAATTTTTTTTCTTTGCTAAAGAATTATGGAATCCATTTTTTTGTTAATTTGAAAGGGTGGGGTGATAGATAGAGGTTAACTGTAAAGAAATTATTTTTGGTTCTATAAATGCACTAGATAAAACTTGTAATTTATTTTTTGATGAATAGGTAGCTATTAATATTAACAATAAAGATAAAGTTACATATTAAAAAAAAGGGGGTAGGTGGTAAGAAGGCACACCCTGAGAGTCACATGTGTCAAGCCTAGAAAACCAAAAAAATAGAGTCACTTGGGCCTAGCCCAAAATTCCATAAATATTACAAACATATAAAATAAAAAGGCCATTAAGTGGCTAGAGTAGTGCCAGTAGAGCCAGGAGGGTCTTTGTCATCCATTTTTTTACCCCATACATCAATGGGGTTTGGAGTGACATTAGGAGGACTCCAACCATTGTCATCTTCTTTCCATCTATCTTCTTCTTTTTCCTTATGCCAAGGCGAGATTGCTAGAGCCAAATGCAGGAAGCATTTACCGGTGTCTAACCAACAAGAGTTGCTACTGGGAGCATTATCAAAGGGCCATCTAGAGGTTCCACTTCCACTCCCCACCACCCTTCCAAAGGGCCACCCTAGGTCAGCTCATAGAGGAGGAGAATATGATCACCTATGAGGGGAGGAGCCATGATGAGGAGGAGCTTGAGAGTGGGGGAAAGCAGAACCACTTTGTTGCTAGCCTTGTGAAGGCCACTAGTCATGGGAGGAGGTGGGAAAAGAGGATACCTGATCCATAGTACATGAGGAATTTCCCCAATGGTCCAAAAGCACCTCAAGATGAGACACCTCAAGTGTAACTTTATTAACTTGTACTTGAATCTGCAAAAACACATTAGAGCAAATAATAGCTTTATAATATAAAGAAACATTTTTATCAATTTGGTTGTAAGTAAATATATAGGAATTGCTATCTTTCCAAATAATAAATAGGTTTTCCACCCTGAAAGTGTGCCAAAGCTAGATATACTTAGTGGGAAGCCTGGGAAAATCACCTAGCAGAACCATGTGCCAAGAGAATGGCTCTAGCTGGAAAGGCCGAAAGAAGTCATGAATCCAATTCACAAACTACTGGGCTCTGGCACAAAACCAAAAAAGATGCTTAAAAGACTTAGCTTGCCCACAAAATGGGCATCGAGGGTCCTAGACCCCCAAGTGAACAAGCTGAGACCAAACTGTTAAGCCTTAGAAAAGAATACACCTAGCAAAGTGGGTGAGCTTAGGCTCAACACTTGCATAACAAGTGGCAGAGAATCATTTTTTCTAAATAGACAAAGAGAACTAAAGATGCCACTACTAGTTTAGACTTTCAATCATAGGAATGTGGGGTGAAAGCCATAGATAACCAAGCCTAGGCTTGTAATTTCTGAAAGGGGTGTTCGGGTACCACTTCCAGTCCTTCCACTATGGATTGGTACCATGAATTCCCACCTTATGAAGCATATCTATTGGAATAGCATTGACCATACCATCATAAGTATCACGATCCTAGTTTTGAAGTCTGTAATGAGCATGAAAATCTTCCCATGGAATAATACACATCGTGGGTCTGTGAAACACATGTTGTAAGGTCTGGATACCTTTCTTGTGAAATCTTAAATCCTTAAGCCAAGGTGATTTGGATAGTGGATGACCATTACCATAAAAGAGGGGCAACCACCACATATTCTATTGATTAAGTGAAAGCCCATTATGGAAACTAGAGCCAACCCAATGGAGCCAGGGCTTAACCACTTCCCAGGATCTCCAAATGATTTTGGCCACAAAATTTCCCACAATATGGATTGGTTCCTTCATAACTAGAAGGGTTTGAAAGCCAATCCCCTTCCAGGCTGGTCTGTGAACAGAAAAGCTAGACTGAATGCAATGCTCGAGGAGAATTTTTTAGGCTTCATTGCTAGTAAGAGCTATGATTATCCATTTCACACATAGGGAAATCCCTTGTCATTGAGTGGAGAGCATACCGAGGCCTCCAAAATCTTTGGGTAGGCAACAAAACTCCTAGGATATGCGGTGAAACCCTCGATGAGTCTCAAAAGACGCCCAAAGAAAGTCGCGTAGTAGTTTTTTGAGCTTAGCATAAGTGAATTTTTAAGGAGCCCAACAAGAAGAATAATAGACATGCATATTAGCCAAAATTTTAGAATAGACCTTAAATTTTCCAACTAGAGAGAGAGAGGCTTGGTAATCTAGTAAGCCAACTTTTGCGCAATCCTAGAGAGAACAACCTACCACAACTTTGCTAGGGAAGCTTGGAAGGCAAAGGGAATGCCTAGAAATTGAAAGATTTCCGCTGGCCTATTCCACTTTCAGCCATACTATTGAAACCATTGGGGGGTGGGTAGAAATAAGGTTTTATGCCATTGAATGGCGGAGCTAGAAGTAAGGTAGAAAATCTCAAGGAAATCCAAAGCTACTTTGATATTGTGTTCTTCCTCTAGAAGAGTGAGGAAAGAGTCATCAATAAAATGTCCATTAACATGTTGAGCTTGTGAATTTGGAAAAGAAATGCCTCTAACTCACTGCTGGAGAACTGCATTAGCCAACAAATAACCCAACTTTTCAGCAACAAGCACATAGAGTGAGGGGGCAAGCATGCAACCTTTCCTGATGGAGCGGAACAAGCCAAAGGCAAGAGACTGGAAACCATTAATGGTGATGCAAGTAGAGGTGTTTGAGAAAATAATTTTGATGGCCTGAATGAAATTAGGCCCAAACCCCAAGGCAACCAACATGGTGAGAATAAAAGGCCATTCGATGCGGTCATAGGCTTTAGCAAATTATGTTTTGAGAAAAATGGATCTTTTGATTAGAGCACTTGGCCCATTCCATTCCTTACCACACATAAATGATATTATCTAGAATAAATTTGGATTGAATGAAACCAGTTTGTTCCAAGCACACAATCTAAGGCAAAAGATGGAAAATTTTCAAGGAAATGGATTTTGCAATAATTTTGTAGGAAACATTGAGGAGCATTATAGGCTGCAAGTTGCAAATATCCTTAGGATCGCTAGATTTAGGTATGAATTTAATATTCCCTTTATTAATTATGTTGGTTACTATTATCAGTTACTATTATTTATTGAGATCTTATGGCTTATTTGGAAATCTAGAAGTGATGAAAAGTTCTAGGGTACAAGGAGGACACTTAGTCTATTGAAAGAATCATGTTCCATGATGTTTCCATATAGTTCACTTTATCAATGGAGGTATCCAAAATAAAGTTCATTAAGTTGTTGAAAGAAGGCACAATGGAAGTCAAAAAATTAGAAATCAAATATGGACATTGGTTGTTTAACAAATTAAATAATATCTCATTCTTGAAGGGATACTTGATTTTGAGAAGAAGTATAACTAGAAATATTTAGTTGAGACATTGGAGAAGGATCTAGGATTCCAGAAAGGTCCAAGATTCTATATCAATGAAGGATGAGAAATTTTGTATTTCAATGTATATATGAAGTATAATGAATTTTTTTTTTTCGTACATTAAGTGTGTATTTACTATGCATGGTTTTATCTTTTCAAATTTATAGTGCAATACTTTAGGAATATTTTAATTTAGTCTCATGTGTGTTTTAAATTAAGAAGAATTCCTTAATGCTGAGAAAAAACTAGAAAGAAAAAAAAAAACCCTACGAAAACAAACTAATAGGTAACTAAGAATTTACCCTAAGCAAGCGACTAATTGTAACTAAGAAATTTACCTTAATTTCTACTACTGTATTCATGGTGTTTTTTGTATGAATTACAACAGGCTTGTCTTTAAATTCTCTTGAATATAGTTTCAAATATTCTACTATAAAAATGAATTATTTTAACTTTTCTATGTTTGAAAAATGTAAATTCAAATGTGTACTTACCAATGAATTGGCTCATATGTATGAAAATGACCTCATTGAAGGTTGATTGCACACACCTTTAATGGTTTCTAAATACTCTACCTTCTTCCAGTCTTGGTTCATGGTTTTCCTTTTTGCTTTGTTCTATTCCATGAATGATTGCACTCATTTCTTGATTCACTTTCTCTCTAATATTTCTCAAGTCCTTGGCCTTGTCTTCACTATCAATAGCACTATTCACTTTGTTAGACTAAGTAGTAACACAATTTACATTATCATCAAAAAGAGAGAAAGTAAAAACTTGATATTTTGAATTATGGATGAAATCAAGAATTTCTTCCTTTTTAGATCATAGATTTTTAGTTAGGGTGAAAAAGCATGCATCTCCTGCTCATTTTTCTTGCTTCTCTCTTTCATTGTCACCTTCCATGTGTGAGAAGATTGATGACTCATCACTTTCATTTTCACATTTTAGACGTGCTATTTCTAAGTCTCGATGTCCTTGCCTTTTTTCTGCAAAATTTTAGGACTTTACTCATGACAATTATGGTTAGTGGATCCATTTGATTTAACAATTAATTTTCTAGTATTTCCAATTTTACTAGGGCTAGGAATTTCCTCAAGATCCAAACTTCTTTTCCTTAACGCTTCTTTTCTTTTAATAGTCATAGATATTTCTGTTAATGAAATCACATTATAGGTAGCCAAACTTACCCTAGTTAAAAAAACTTCACAATCAAGTTCACCATGATTAGTTGTATCATGAATTCTACATTTGGTGACCTTACGAAAGGTGAATAGACTCAAAGTGTAAAGCCTCCAATTAAGGATTTTTCAGAGCTTATCAAAGTCCATTTTACTTTCCATTATCAGCTTGCTTAGACTTTCATCTTACAAGAAACTTTCAAACCTAGAACCAAGAGAACAATATCAATTCTAGATAAAACTAGGAGATATCCCTCCTTCTAGTACCAGTTCTTGTTGATGAAGATGTTAGTCACCCACTAAAAATGTAGATAAGTCCTCACAGACATACCACAAGAACCTATATTTACTTGAAAGATTGCACTAGGACAACATTAATCTTAGGGTAACTTAGATTAATCCCAAGGCTTGTTTATGTTAGGTCTTGACCATACTAGGTTCACATCAGGGTTCATTGTGATAATGCTATAAATCACGAGGGGTAAATAATTTTTTTGATTTTTCAAAAGAATCATAGGTATCGAGAGAAGACAATCTCGGTTTGATCATTCAACAGTTTCATGAAATTGAAAAATTTTCAATAACATTTCATGAAATTCAAATAACTTGATTTCACTTAAGTAAATTTAGCTTTAAGAATTCAACAATATCATGAAATCAAAAAAATTTGCAATAAAAACTACATGCATTCATCTCGTGTTTTGGAACATTTTCTAAAATTTAAGCATCTATTCTAAAATAAAGCATCAAAAGTACTAAAATAGTAAAGTTTCTCCCAGGTATTATCCACACATGCCTCAAGAATTAACCAAACCATAGCAAACCATTCCATATGTCACCAGATTTCTTCACAACTGGGCACACAATGATGTAATATTTTAAAGAGAGGGGGGATCATTTGCCACTGGATAGTGTTAGTATGCACTCTTAAACAACACAACACATAGTCTTTTCCAATAGGAACAAACAATCAGCTATGTAAGATTTCATATTAGGAGATAGTTTTTAAATTGGCTCTAATATTGATTAGCTTCTAATGAAACATACAAGTTTTTAATCTGGAATGAAATAGAAAATAGGAAAACAAACAAAACTTAAAGAATTTTTGGTTCTCTAACATCCACAAATTTTGAACTTAACTTAAAATGAAACATCTCTCAACCTTTTATAAGAATAAGACACTTTGGTAAATTCAATTAACACATGAGAGAGAGTCCAAGGGATGAATCATGATAAGGAACGTGGAATATGACAACTGGCAGGAGAATTGTTGAATAAGTCAATGGATGTCAACCTTCTTCAACACTTTAAAAGCTTCCAAGATCTCCATCTTTAAAAATGATCAAGATGTTGACTTGGATTATACAAATCTTCCAAATAAAATGTAAAAAATTCCCATACATTTAGAATGATCAAGTGGACATTTATTCCTACATTTAGGTTTGGAATCAGGCTTAACATACCTAGAAGTAAATCCCATTGGGGATGAGCACACTCCTTCCTCATATGTGTAATACCAAGATTTCAGGTTTCCCGGTATCCGGTTCTTCTTCACAATGAAATTTGTTCCTACATGAGCTTTTAGAGTGCACTACCGAACTTGGTAACACCATCAGATTTTCCTGTGATCCAAGTTTTCTTGACCGTCCATACCTAAATACTACATCACAATTTGTTCCTCCTAAAAGTATAAATTCCACATATTAATCCATTTTTAAACATTCATAAAACTCTCATGATAACAAAACCATCATTAATAAATCATCATTCTAAACGAATCATAAATATCATGCTTCAAATGCATTCTCGCATAATTATCCTTTTAGGTGGATTACCAGTCCTTTTGAATTTCCCAGGAAAACTTAGACATTTAACTTTAAAACTTAACATTTTTACTTGGTATCGAATACTTGACAACTTCAACTTTTACAGGAATAAAAATTTCCCAGATCCCAGATTCTACTAGAACCTTCACTTCTAAACCGAAACACTTTACCAAACCTTGCATTAACATATTAACACTTCTAGGCTTCTGATACTTGGTACTCAGTACTCAATACACTTGAATCACAAATTACCTAGAAATTTTCCTTTTAACTTTAACTTTTGGTAATCCATTTCAGCTAACTAGCACCTACCATAAGAATTAATTTTCCACTTGGGTCCCCAAGCCTTACAATCTTGGGGAGTGTTGTGAGACCACACAACAAGTCCATTCCGTTTGCTTGTTTTTTCTGCAAGAAAGCTAGGCACTAGGCAAGAAAATGTTCATTGAAGTTTCAGAAGCCCTCGCTAAAGGAATGGAGGGAGAAAGAGTGAGTTGTGGAACTTGTGCTTGCTACAAGGACTCAGTGGTTAATGCAGAGTCTCTTCAAGATATTTCTAATATCATGGAGGAAGCATTCCTGGATATTTATCTTGAAAAGCATAGTTTGGACTTAGAACCTTCAAGGATGAGCTTGGGTGATGTTGTTGCTTCTCCTAGGCTGTTTGATCAAGTTCAAAATGAGATCTATAATGAGGTGGTTCTTCTTGAAAATAAGCAAGCTAAGGAGGTGGAGAATAACTTTATTGTTGCTTATTTTTCCTCTTCTTTGTTAAGGAGTGTAAGGCTGCTTCCCCTTTAGTGGTCTCAGAGAATAGTGGTTTGAGGTCACCCCCTTTGGTTAATGTTACCACCTCTTTAGTGGAAGGATTTGAAGGATGATGTTTGAATAGTAAATCTTCTTAGGTGGAATGTTATGATCCAGTTGATCCTCCTTTTATGATGATGAAAGGTTAAAAAAAAAAAAACTCCCCCCCTCCAAGAGTTTCTACCAAAAATAGAAAAAGATCTAATTATGGTTCAAAGCATAGAGGAAAGGGTAGACCTCCTTCCTAGGTTACTTAGGATAAGGAAAGTAAAATGAATATAGATGATGGTACTCAGAGAATTTTTTTTGAGATGTTCTTTAAGAGAAGCACTCATAAGTTCTCATGAAGGTAATTTCTTGGAACTTGAGAGGGTTAAATAACCCTCACAAACATGATCTCCTTTCTAACTTGGTAAGGGATCATAGATTTGATATTATATTAACTCAAGGAAATAAAATGGGGGTTGAAAAGATGAGTAAAATCAAGAATAGGCTCTTCAAAGATTGTAGTTTTTATTATTCTGAGGTGGTGAGTGCGTCTGGTGGTATTGTTACTTTTTGGAATCCCAAGCTGGTGTAGGGTTTAACTATTTTTGAAGACTTTGATCATGTGGCTACTTCCTTTAAGAATATTCGAGGTAATTTTTCTTTGAATCTCTATAATATTTATGCTCTCAATAGTAAGGGTGCCAAGAAGAAATTTTGGGAAAGTCTAAGCTCTTTTAAATCTCAGTTTTCTTTCAATAATTAGATGGTTATGGGGGATTTTAATACCTCCCTAAATTAGTTTGAGAAGAAGGGAGGTACCAAATTGTACAGATGATAGTAGGTTTGATCTTATGAATTTTATTAATGATAATGCCCTGATGGATTTGGATCTTCAAAGAGCCTCTTATACTTTGTTGAATAGAAGAATTGTTAAGGCTCATATTCAAGTTAAGCTTGATCAAGCTCTTCTTTCTCTAGATTGGGTTCTTTACTATTCATGTTCTCTTTCTACTTTGACTAGGTTGGGATTTGATCACTTTCATCTCTCCCTTTCAACGTATCTTTTGGGTAGAAGGAGAAATGTTCAATTTAAGTTTGAGAAAATGCGGACTTCTCATCTTGAGCTCAAGGATAAAATTTAGTATTGGTGGAACATTAGAGTTGATGGCTCTAAGCTATGTTTAGGGTGGTGAAAATGTTGGATAATGTTAAATATAATATTCACAGACTTGGAATAGGTCTTCCTTTTGTCATATTTTTGATGATAAAGCTTCTATTAAGGAGGAGCTTCAATTTTTTTTGCAATCTATTTAGTTAGCTGTTTATGATCCTACTCTTATTCAACATGAGAATATTCTTCTTTCTAGGTTGCATAACATTGTTGCTAAGGAGGAAGAATTCTAGAAAGAAACGTCATAGGTTATGTGGTTGAAAAGTGGGGACAAAAATCCCATATTTTTCATCTCTCAACATTAAAACATTGGGCCTCTTCGGCTATATCAACACTATCAGGTTTAATAATTAGGTGTTGGATAATGGCAAGGATATGATGTAGGCTGCAACCTCTTTTTTCTCTAAATTTTTATCTATGGATAATATGTTGGATCCTGATTATCAACATGATCTTTTAAATAACATTACTCACATAATTTTTGAAGACTTGAGTAGGAAATTGGATTGTATCAATTTGTATGATGAGATTAAAAGTGCGATTTTCTCTTTTAAAGGTAATAAGGTACTTGGGCTTGATGGATTCTCCATGTTCTTCTTTTAGTATTATTTAGATATTGTGGCCAAGGATGTTTCAAATGTCACTAAAGAGTTCTTTAAAAGAAATAACCTTTTGAAAGAATTAGATTCCTCTTTTATTTTTCTTGTTTTGAAGAAGTTGGGGGCTTCTTCTTTTGGTGAGTTTCACCCTATTAGCATGTGCAATTCCATCTATAAGATATTTTCTAAAGTGTTACAAAATATTCTTCCCCAAATAGTTTTGGTTCAACAAAATGGATTTGTGATTGGTAGGAAAATATTTGTTTCAATTCTTATTATGCATGAAAATATCCATTCCTTGACGGTTAATAGGAAGGTGAGTTTTCTTTTGAAGCTGGATCTCCTCAAGGCCCATGACATTGTTGATTGGGGGTTTCTCCTTAAGATTATGGAAGCATTTGGGTTTGGGGAGAAGTTGGTCTTGTTGGTTAGGCAATTCATTTCTACTCTAAAATTTTCAATCTTAATCAATGGCTCCCACTCTCCTTTCTTTTGTTGCTCAAGGGGTTTGAGACAAGGAGACTCTATTTCTCCTTTTCCCTTTATCATTATGGCAGAATCTCTTGGTATATTAATCTAGAAGTCACTTAATATGGTCTAATGACAAGTCTTTCTCCTTCTTCTAGCAATCAAAATCTAATACCATTAGTAGTTTGTTGATGAAACCCTCATCCTTGGTGAGTCTTCCATAAAAGAGGTGAAGGCTATCATGAATTTTTTGCAGAAGTATCAAGTTGCTTCAGGGCAGAAAATCAACCTTCCTAATGGTACCTTAGTTTTTCTCAATTCTCTTGAGCCTAGGTAGTACAAAATTGTGAGGATTTTGCAGTTTTAGATTGGGTAATTTTGTCTTCATACTTGGGCCTCCCACTATACTCTAATGTTTTCCTTGACTCCTTATGGAATGGATTGATTGACAAGTTTAATTCAATTTTTTTTGGGTGGAAGGGAGCTTTATTAATTCAAGTTGGTAAAGTTCAATTGATTAAATCAACTTTCCAAAGTCTTATGGTTTATGCTTTGAGTATTTTTTAGATGCCTAAGAAGTTTATTGATAAGATTAAAAGTATCCAAAAACATTTCTTTGGCATGGGGTTGAAGAGAAGAAAAGAATGCATTTGGTTTCTTGGGATGATTTCTATAGGCCTAAGAGATTTGGAGGTTTGGGTATTCGTAAAATGCAAGAATTTAACCTTTCCTTAATGGCCAAGAAACTTTGGACCCTTATCTTTGGTAATAGTGAATGGGTTCACATTTTCTCTAGAAAATATCTTCATGGTGTGGATCATATAAGGAATCTCCTTTCTAGTGGCTTTACGCCCCCTTCTGAATTTCATGATTAAATATAGAATTATTATCTCTAAGGGATGGAAGTGACAATTGGGAAATGGTAGGATGATTCTTTTTTGGGAGGATTGGTGGATTGGTAATGACCCCCTCAAAGATGAGGCTTGGGAACTTCCTTTTTGTGAGCTTTGTATCCATTCTTTTGGAAGATATGTTGCTAATTACATTGCTGATGGTTCTTGAAAAAGGCTTCATGATATTAATTTGGGGTTGGAGGTTCTTTCTAAAACCTTATATTTAGTTCATATCTTGACCTTTTCCCCTATTGATAAGGTGGTGTGGAAGTTGTCTTCAAGTGGAAATTTTTTCAATTTCTTTGATGTTCTCTAACTAGTTTTCCTTCATTGGCCTTGTTCCTTTTTGGGTGTCTCTTTGGTTCCCTAAGTTGATTCCTAAAGTGAATTTATTTTTATGGTTACTTTTCCAAAACAAATTTCTCACTATTGATAACCTTTTAAAAAGGGGTTTTATGATTCCTAATAGATGCTTTCTTTGTGAGGAGGTTGTAGAGGATGCATACCATATTCTTGTTGGTTATAGGTATGTGGTGGATGTTTGGTCCCATGTGTTTTCTATCCGAAACTTGATTTAGGTCTTCCCTTCTTCTATTGGGGATCTTTGGTCTCAATGGTCTATTCTATCTTCTAATCCTTCTCTGGCCTTCCGTTGGTCTCACATTTTGCCTCATGTGGCTTGGAGTATTTGGTTGGAAAGAAACAACAATTTTTTTAGGGATTCCTCTCTTCCCCTTATGGGGCTTTCTTATAAGATTTGTGCTACCATCAAGGAAAATTTTCTCTCTAAGGTGTCTTTTTAGAATGGGCCTAAAGTTGATGTCTCTCCTTGTGACTCTCTTGTCTCTCAGAATTGGAACCTCCCCTATGATATTTCTCTTCCCTTAAAGAAAGCCAAGGTTTCTAGTAAGTATGTGGTTTGGCAAGCTCCTCCTAGTTGGGTGAAATTCAATTTTGACAGAGATACAGAAGGGAATCTAGGATCTGCTAGATGTGGGGGAGTGCTGTGTGACTCTAATGGTAAGCTTGTTTCTGTAGTGGCACTCCCTTTGGGAACTAGATAAACCACTTTGTGGAAGCATCAATTGCCTATCATGGTTTGAAACTAGCCCAATCTAAAGGCTTTAGAAAGGTATGACTTGAAGGTGATTCTTTAAATGCCATAAATTTACTTAAAAATATTAACCCTCTTTGTTGGTCTATTGAATCTATCATTATTGATGCTTTGGATTTATTGAATACCTTTGAGGAATATTTTATCTCTCATATTTATCATGAGGGTAATGGGTTAGCAGAAAAGCTTGCAAAATTTGGGTTTCTCGAGCCTAGAGTGTGGGATAGGATAGACCCCCTTCCTGTTTATATTCAAACAAAATTCAATCCTAAAATGTAAGCTATTTAGGGAGAGGGTTCCCTTTATAATTATCTTAAGTCACATGTTGATTCTCATGTGTAATTTCACGTTGCAGTGTGTTATTTTGAGGTGAGCTCATTTCTTATTAATGATTTTTTTGATGTCCAAAAATATTTGCATTTAAGGATAATGATAATTTCTAGTCTTTTCAACACTTCCACATGGATTCTAGGTGTTTATAGAGCCTTTTACTTCTCAAGGCTTCTTCTCTTTTGCATTATTCGAAAATACCTAAAGTTGTGGCTTTGATCTATGATCAAAATGAGTGGCAAAAGGAATAGAATTGATCCTATCTCCTATGATACAACTAAAAGCAACAAGAATATATGGGGTCTTTTGGAGGAGGGTGGTATCACCCCTTATATTGAAAAGATTCATGGCTTTGATTTGGTGGTATCACATGCCTTTGTTAATGGATGAAAAATAAGAGTGCTAAGGGTGTATGGCATGGAATTCATCATCATAGAGGAGTTGATTGGAAGCACTAATAGCTTGGAAATTGAGGGTAGAAATGTGTTCAGGGATAAAAGGGATTCAAATACTATCATGACATCTTTTTTCAAGAGGAAGCAAAGGGAGTAGCTGTAGAAGGCTAAATGTGGTGGCTTTGATCGAAGTTCCATAAAACCCATTTGGGGTGATCTCACTATGAAAATTATGAGGTAAATAACTCTGGACAATCATTTTTCCATTCTCTATGGTTACTATTTTGTGTTATTAAACCATTTTAGACATAAGAAAAGGGTACCTTTCCTATATTATCTATTGGCTTCTATTATGTGACTTTTCCCCCAAGAAGAAAGAAAATTATGAAATGGCCCTTTAAGATTAAAATGAGAATAAAGGATATTACGATCCTTTGATTAAAAGAGATACTAATAAAGCATATGTGTAAAAAATATCTTAAGAAGGTGGAAACATAATTATTTATTTAAATAATTATTAAATGCAACCTTTGTGAAAGGGTGTGATGGTTTAGAAACCACCCCCTAAGGCTTATATAAGCATTCATGTGAGACTTGGAAAAAAAAAAAAGATAGAGAAAAAGGAAAATCAAGTATAGCACAATGCGGAAATAGGGTTCCAGGTTAGCAGGCTATGAGTAGGACGGAGAAGGGGCACTCCTATAGTGGGTGTCTAACCTGGGGTACAAGTGCATTCACTCAGGACGGTCTTGGCCAGGGCATGGGTTTTGTGGCACGAGTGTTGAGCATTGTTTCAGTGGAACCAACACTCGTGTAGAGTGGAAAATTACGCTTTCCTTCCAGACTGTTCACAGATGTAAGAGGATGAACCAAGGACCATTCCAACAATAATTGGGATTACTTCTGCACATTTGAAAGATAATTATTAATTCCTG
This sequence comes from Sequoia sempervirens, assembly GCA_007258455.2. Taxonomy (NCBI): domain Eukaryota; kingdom Viridiplantae; phylum Streptophyta; class Pinopsida; order Cupressales; family Cupressaceae; genus Sequoia; species Sequoia sempervirens. The sequence goes on along the minus strand of VDFB02159266.1, from coordinate 20,424 downwards.
ATGAATTATCTGAGCAATAAAGTTGTTTTAAATCCTTTAAATTCTTTTTTGAATTAATAATTTATTTACGACATGATTGAATGCATTTGGATGAAATTGTTGATCAATTTATTATATGCATTTAATTTCAAAGTCTTTACTTGAGCTTTATATATTATATTAAAATTTGTGCATAAAAGTTTTGGAATTAATTTGTGGAAACAATTGAAATCATTGCATTTTAAATTTGGGAATTAGTTTCGTTTCATTTGGTATCAGAGCCTTTGATCCTTACTCACTGCACATTTAATTACATTGCACATTAGAAATTAAACCATGAAGAAAATAAAAATAATAATATTCATTTATGTTGAGTTTAGAATAACTAAAAATTAATCCCTTCGTAAATTTATTGATATAGTTATTATTTTGATAAGCCAAAAAAAAAAAATAGTCTATTACTGTGTGTGAAATAAAACTATGGGAGCTTATAAAAAATATCGCTTAGATAATATTTGGGATAATAAATTTAGGTAAATCAAATTTTAAAGATAGATGTACATAATTTTTATTTTTTTTACCATTATAAGGTTCTCATTAAAAAAATATTAATGTTTTACTTAAACAAATAAATTTTTTACCCCTAATTGTAAATCAATTTATAGGAGAAGTAACTTAAAATTACTACCGAAGAAATGATTTAGAATTACTAATGGAAAAATAATTATGGAAGAAATAGTTTAGAAAATAAATAAATTACCGAAAAATAGTTTAAATTATTAGGGAAGAAATAATTTCATCATACCAAGAAATAAATTATTACGGGAATGGATTTTTGAATTCTTTTATAGAGTGATTAAATTTAATTGCAAGCTACACATGCTTGAAACTTTGCAATGCCTTTTGATCTTAGTAAAAAAAAAATGAAACTCTAGAATAAGAAAGGTGAATCTGCCTATATTGCCTAAACAAATCCTTTTGATTTTCTGGAGTGCGAACACATATAAGAAAAACTGATCTGACAATTAAAATAATAATAATAAGTGTTTAAATCAACAAAAATACTTTTATAAAATTTGAACTTCATGCCAGCCCTTCTAAAATCCTGAAATTACATAAATGATTTTTTTGATTTTCTGGATCACATGGCTATCTTTGCGGTCCAAATTCCTTTAGGCTAGATCCTTGGCCTGGCAACAACAAGGTATACATTGCCAGATAGAAGCAATTGATAAATTGTATAAATTAAAGATCTTGGTATATCTGATTAAAGGTTGCGTAAAATTCATATTGAATATTATACTCTCAGGCATGCATTACTTATTCATATTGAATATGATACTCTTAGGCCAAAAAGTAATCAAGTTTTATGATAGTAGAAAAAGGTGAAGAATTATGAAACATCTACTTCTCCATTTCCTTATTGATAGAGATTCAGATCCTAGATATAAGATGACTGCAACCAATTCTATTTGCCTACTTTAAAGACTATAACCAAATCAAATGCAAAATTTTATAGAAGAATCCTTTATCTAGAAATAATAACTTCTATTTGTCAATATATGCATAACATTCAATGTACTAAGGAAAAGATAGATTGGCATTTGATGCTAATTAGTTTCAATTGATGAATTAACGCTATCCTCCCAAAATAACTCGTGGCTGAAGCGATTCTATTATTTTTTCTATTTTTTTCTTTCTTTATTGGATTTCATTCTTTAAAAGAGAGATGTTTAGGTCTTAATTACCTCATGGGCCCATATTTTATAAATGAAGAAATTTTGAACTAAAGACAAAACATGAGAAACTTCAAATTATTCTACATACTCTATTTCCTTAGCTCTAAGATAATTTCCTATTCCACATGTAGTTTCTAAACTTGCCAAATGCTTATGTGTTCTACCTTCTACTTATTTTGTGAGCTTGAACCCTCTTGTGTATTTTTGTAAAGCTGCAAACTGTTTCTCTACTTTCACCTTCTATTTGATATTGACAATTCTTCACAAGTTCAACCCATAACATTTTTGCTAGAATCAATGATCAAAGAAAGACAAGTTATTAAAGGTGATGAAAAACATGCTAGAATTTAATGTAGAACAATTGAATTAGATAATATTTTTTAGAACTACTTAATCACAATTTTCACATTGGGAAAAGTAGCATTTATTTCTCTTCATGATTACATATAAAATCCTTAAGCTCTTTTGAATTCTAATATATGTGTATAGGATATTTAAATATAGAAATTCATTTACCAAGTCAAGTTTATTAATCTCCACTATGGCTACCTTTACGTGAATGTTTTCATAATTCAAAACTTCCTTATAAGGGTAACCTTGATGATTTACTCATGTAAGACTAATAGTTTGATGGTTCACAAAGCTCTAGAAAATTTTATACACCAAAAGATCACCAAAAGATCTCAAAGTGCTTTAGAAGTATTGAATTAAAATTTGTTTATATCTCTAATCAATTAGTACTCTCTTAGACAAGGAATTTGTCTTCGTTATTAAGATAGTATCATGCCAACTAATTTTTGTTTGGCTTTTTGTCCCTTTTGAGAAAATAGTCTTACCATGCTTGATAAGTATATTTTAAGTACATTGTGGGCCTATTACCCATAGGACTTGAAATCATTTTCACATCATAATATCATCTTGCATTAATAATATAATATTTTATATGACATAACACTTATTTGGTTCTCTTAGCCTTAAACATGGGGACATGTCATTTTTTTTACAAGGGGAGAAACCACCTCTAATCTTTAAATGGTTGTGTATAGTTATACAATATATGTGGGTTAGATTGACCAAATATATTAAATTTTTCATTTTTATGTTTGAAGAGTCTATAGTTGCAACAATATTAAAAGATGTAATGAAGGCCTTGACTTATCTTAACAAGTTAGAGTTTATTTATAGAGATCTCAAGCCTAATCATATTTCGGTAAATAATTGTGTCATAGTCAAATTAATAAATATTGGGCTACCTTTGTGGATAAAATGGAAAGTCCAACAAAAGGATTCTATATGGTTTTTTAGGATCACTACTATAAAGCTTTTCTATGATGAATCTCCTTACATGAAGAAAAAATATAAGGGAAGAAATCGTTGAATTCTTTTTGTTGCTTTCTTGTAAAATAACATTGTCTTTATCCATCATTTGGAGCTCCCAATGGCCTTATTGAGTCTCATATCATAGGACACGAGTCTAAGAAATTCATCATTTTTCTACTCAAAACATCATTTTTACTTAAACCAATCGTTGCTCTTGTGTTAACATGAAAGAACTATTAGACCTAATGTTTCTCTATGGAAGTACTCAATGCATAATAATAGTTTACTATCATTGTTAAGATACCTAGAAATATTACCATTGTACCTTGTTATTGGACTTGATCAACCCAATAACTTTGTACATGTGTCTTATAAACTATTGTACTTATTTTTATTCAATTGATTATACTTGACATATAGAAAAGAGGATACTCATGTAGTCCAGAATGCATGATTATCATCTTAGAATATATTTTGAGTATATCAATTATATAGTTCAAGGACAAGTGGCTACATAGTATGGGATATGTATGTCATTTCACTAGGTATATGTTATGTCAACACATGATAATAATTTTGTAAATTTAACGTGGAAGTTACATGTAATTGATTAAAATATCTATATTAAAGAAAATTGGTTACATGAGAGAAAATTGATAAGGTTGAAATATATTTGAGTAAACACATAAAATACCATTAGTTTCTTTGATTGTAAATTCCTAATATGTATGTAGGTATAGCTCGTGTCATTGGAAAAAATGATTTTATTGTAATTACTTGTTAACTTAAAATACAATTGAAAAAGGGAGATATCTACGAATTAAGAGAAGAAAAGGATATCTAGATGAAGTATACATATATATAATATTATGAAGAATAGTTGTATTCAATATCGGTTTCTTCAATTATTGATTATGTTCTTTTTGAGTTGTGATGTAGGTGCTTCTCATGTGCTAATGAGGACAGTATCTAATTTACAAGGGGAGAATTGTTATGTGACTTTTTCCCCCAAGAAGAAAGAAAATTATGAAATAACCCTTTAAGATTAAAACAAGAATAAAGGATATTATGATCCTTTGATTAAAAGAGATACTAATAAAGCATATGTGTAAAAACTCTCTTAAGAAGGTGGAAACATAATTATATATTTAAATAATTATTAAATGAAGCCTTTGTGAAAGGGTGTGATGGTTTAGAAATCACCCCCTAAGGCTTATATAAGCATTCATGTGAGACTTGGAAAAAAATAGAAAAAGGAAAATCAAGTATAGCACAATGTGGGAATAGGGTTCCAAGCAGGCTGTGAGTAGGATGGAGAAGGGGCACTCCTATAGTGGGTGTCCAACCTGGGGTACAAGTGCGTGCACTCAGGACGATCCTGGCCAGGGCATGGGTTTTGTGGCACAAGTGTTGAGCATTGTTCCGATGGAACTAGCACTCATGTAGAGAGGCAAAGTACGCTTTCCTCCTAGACTGCTCACAGACGGAAGAGGCTAAACCAAGGACCATTCTAGCAATAGTTGGGATTAATTCTGCACATTTCAAAGATAAGTATTAATTCATGATGAATTATCTCTAAGCAATAAAGTTGTTTTAAATACTTTAAATTCTTCTTTGAATTAATAATTTATTTACGACATGATTGAATGTATTTGGATGAAATTGTTGATTAATTTATTATATGCATTTAATTTCAAAGTCTTTACTTGAGCTTTATATATTATATTAAAATTTGTGCATAAAAGTTTTGGAATTAATCTGTGGAAACAATTGAAATCATTGCATTTTAAATTTGGGAATTAGTTTCATTTCAACTTCTTTATAAAATAGAATTAAGGAATTTAAGAAGAACCCCAAGAATCACATTCTTCTTTAGGGTTTAATTTTTTTGATTATGGATTATGCTAAGTCTTTCAACATTTTGGAAGAACCTAAGAAAATCACTAAAATCCATCCAAAATAGTTGAAGTTTAGTTAGGATATGGGTTTTGATATGGGTTTTGTGTTTGAGAAATATAAAGATGGGTTGAATGCCTCTATGGAGGTGCTCTCAAAGCCTCTTGAGGATTTTGATCCAAAGCTCAAAAATAAGGTGAAAAATTCTTAGTAGCCCTCTTGGTTGGAATGGTATCTTACTGGTAGTGAGGAGGATGAGATACTTGAAGTATTTTCTAAAACTCAGAAGGTTAAGAAAAGTAAATTCCCAACCCTTGCTATTAAGAATTTGAAGGATAAGGGTGAGGGCCTTTCTTTGGGTAAGAAGAAGATGGATGAGGTTGATGAAGCTTGTGAGGAGGTTGAGTCCCCTGTCTTGGAGTAGAAGAGGAAGAAGTGGCTGCATGGTGGTAATATTCCGAAGAAGGCCAAGGGCAAGGTACAGTCTAGTGGCATAAAGAATAGGGTTCAAGATGATAATGTTAGTAAAGATCTTGATGGGTATCCGAATGATGAGCACTAGTTGTCAACTGATAAATGTCTTGAGGTAAATAAGGAACTGGGAAATCTTGATGTTACTGAGGTGGAGAATTCCAAACATAAAATTAAGGTCCTTAATGGTGTTTAAACTCTGAATAAAGGTAAAGAAGTTTTGTAGGAAGTAAAAGACACTTAGGATGCTCGTTAGGATAATTTGGCTGATGACAGGGATATCTTTAATTGCAACCGAGAAGATTTATCAAATGTATTGGGCATGCCAAAGGATGGTTCAATCATTTTCTTAATTTTTTTTAAGTGGTTGTTTAATGAGCTAAACCTTACCAATGTTAAGGTTTGATCTTTGATTAATAATGTTGGGGTAAATACTAACTCTACGAGTCTTCTATTTAGGACCAGGTAAGCCAATTATTTTATGTTCTAAAGATTGCTATTGATGAGATGTTCAAATTGAAGAGGGACTTTGAGCATAGAATCTCAGTCTTGGAAGAAAAAATGTCCAATTCCTATGAGAATCTAGAAACTATGGTCAAAGTCAGTAGGTTTGCTCTCCTTAATAATGCCGAGGGTTTCCAATTTCTCAATGAAAAGGCTAGACTGTGGAAAGGGGAATCTCGGGACAGTAGATGAAAGAAGTTGTTGTTGGTTTGGTTGATCTCCTAAAGACTTAAAGTGGGATAAAACATAAGGTCCCCACACCACATTTGGCCAACAAGACTAAGAAGAATTAAGGGGTTCCTATTAAGGAGGTTGTTGAGGTAATGGATATACACAAGAAGATCATAGCTAGTGATCTTGAAGTAGTTGATATTCTAAAGAAACCTGTACAAATTGCCTATTGGTTCTGTCCTATTTTTTGGCTAGTTGTTTGCTTGTTTTATTTTTATTATCTTTAAAAGAAATGGTCTTTTATATATAGGATTTCAGGGCCCTTCAAAACCTTCTTTTCCTATAATAAAAAATAATGAAAATATTTTGAATAAACATGTTAAAAAACTCAGTTCGCATAGGCCACACATGAAAAACTACTAAATAAAAGGTGCATGGAATAGCATGATGGAACATAGTAGCATTCTATTTAAACAAAATAACAAAAACATAAATATAATTTAAATGCAGAATTTTAAATTAGAAATAATCAAAAAAACATTCATAGTAAATAAAATTTGTTAGGTAATGACAATTTAATGTGGAGAGAGAAATAAACATAATAAACTAAAAAATAATATAAGATGATTATGGTTTTTTAATACCTATTTTTCTTTATTGTCCATAAGATAACTAACTAATTATCTAGAAGTGCCACGAAGTCTTGTTATAATTATTTATAATAGATTAAATTATAAAAGTCTTTCAATAATTTTTTTAGCTAGAGATAATGAAATTAAGGAAGAGTTGACATTAGATTAGATAGTTGCAAATTTGTTATAATATTAATTCAATAATTCACAAATGTAATTGTTTTCAATTATTTTTTTTTTTAACTTATATTTGATAGTTTTAATTTATACTTTTAGCATGTTTAAAAAATATGTTTTACAATTTTAGTCATGGCACATAATGAGTGAGTGAACTCACAAAGGAAAGAGAGCTGGGAGAAAATAGGCTAGGTGGGTAGATTTTTGTAGGCTAGAGTCACCATGGGGCAAATGCCATCCCCTTGGCAGGAGAGAAGAAAAAGTTCACCGATCTAACATCAAAACCAACATATAGAAAAACCTAAAGAAGGAGTTCATCGGAGCTTCCAAGCTTTAGGTGCTAATGCGATCCCATTAGGATCTATAGGGCATATCTGGAATAAGAAGGTAGGAGATTGGAGTTAGAGGAATAAGAATGGGGAGTTAGGTAATTTCAAATGGGTAGATAACCCTCTATAGTGATTCCCTTTAGGAAGTAAGGATTGGGAGAATCAGACTCAATTTCCCCATAAACAATGGAAGAGAGAGAAGTGTCAGTAGATGAATCAAAATATGTAGCTGAACAAGCCATTCTCTTTGCCTGAAAGAAGAGTCAAACTAATTATGATCTCTCCCTCTTATTTGCAACCACGACGGGATCACCTCAAGGAGTGTGGTTTATTTGTCAAGTGGACAGGTGATAATCTATAGAATCAAAAGATCATGGACTATTTGAGGAATTTTTTGAAGGATGGGTAAGAGCAACTCCCTTGGTTGAAGATTTCCTTCTTATAGAATGCATTGATCAAAATATTTAAAAGAGAATCCTCTATGGTGAACCTTTATTTTTTTGAGGGTTTCTACTTTTATAAATTATCTATTGGGAACCAAATTTTAACCCCACATTACATAAACCAAAGTGATTTCCTCACTAGGTTACTCTTGCTAATTTTCCCACTAAATACTGGAGTGAGGAAACCCTAATGAAAATTGGTGAATCCCTAGGTGAGTTCATCGGGTTTGAAGAGGATTTCTATCTAGGGAAATCAAGGATAGTTAAAATTCTGGTTAATATGGAGACTAGTTTCAGGTTTCTTGATAACTTAGAGATTCTTACAAAAAAAGGATCATGGTTTCAAAGAATTATTTTGGAATCAATAGGGGATAGATGCATTCTAAGTAAGAGTTTCATAGCTAGCTATTTAGAAGGTGTGGGGAAATCAATAGATTTTGCATATGGGGTTAGTAGGATGGTGGAGGAAAAAAACCACCTTCCAACTATTTTGGAAGCTAATCAAGAGAGAAACTTAGGAAGTATCCCGCATAATCCTCTCAAGGATTCCTCAAAAGTAGATATGGATGTGTCCTAAGAGAAAGTTGAATTGGATAAATATGCTGACCTAAATGTCTAGCTTAATCATCTTATTACAGAAATAAACTTACTTGAAGAAGATATCAATAGGGATATGAGAATCTCCCCCCTTTCAAACCATGGGATTGAGCCAAATTTGAGCTTGGAGGGAAACTTGTTTGAAGATGGAGATGGGCTAGGGCTGGAAGAGTAGGCCTTTCCTGATGCTTTAGCAAGTAATATCCTAGGAAGGCCATCAAGAATGTTAGGCGCTGAGGAGGACACATGTGTTCCAGCTGGAGATATGGTTGGCAATATTGAGGATGAGGATTTAGAAAGAATGGAGCTGATTAGGAAGATCATGGATTTGGAAAAGGAGAATGAAGGTGGGTTAGTAGAAGGTGAAATAAAAAATCTCCCTAATTTTGGAGTAGAAGGCTATGATTTTGATCTTGGCATCCTTCAGGATGTGACAAACAAAAGGACTCCAGATAGTGGAAAGTCCTTTGCAAGCAAGAGAGGAAGGAAGTATTTTTTAGAGATTCCAAAAAAATATGGGGAGATAGAAGGACAAACAAAGTTAACCTCATTGTTGACTTCAGGGAAGGGCTCTTCCCTTCCACAAGAGCAATGTAAATTATATCCTAGAATGTTAGGGGTCTAGGTGCCCCTAATAAGCAAGGCTTGATTAAGTGCAGGTGCATCTCAGCTCAGGCTGATATCATTTTACTCTAGGAAACCAAAATGACAATAGATGATCTTGCAACTTTTGCCAAGAAATTGGGATTTTGGCAATCAGAAGCAGTCTAAGCAGAAGGAGATTCTGATGGATTAGCCATATTGTGGAGAAAGAGCACCCTATACTTTGTGCCCCTAGTGTCTGCAATAAATTGGCTGCAAGGAGGCTTGGTCAAATCATCTAGCAACAATACAGTTTCTCCTGTTCAATGTCTATGGTCCTTCCCCATTATCTAAGAAAAGAGAAGTATGGATGGAGATTGATCAGATGTTGGAAATTTTCTCAAAACCAAATATTATTTTAGGTGGAGATTTCAATGCCATTATGCATTCCTTAGAAAATAAATGTGGTTCTCAACTAGCAGGTAAATCCTAAATAGAATTCATTGATTGGGTTTGTAGAAATAATATTATGGAGATTGAAACTGGGAAAGGTATAACACTTGGAATAATAGAAGAATGGGTCCAAGCCTCATTACTAAAAAGCTAGATAGATTATTTTACAAAGGAGATCTATCAGCCCTCCCATTTGATCTTAGAGCCTCTATCCAACCTTGGTCGGGCTTAGATCATTTCCCCATCTTATTGGAGATAATAGGTGATAAAAAGCTCAGGGGTTGCCCATTCAAATTTGAGTTCATGTGCTTGAAGCATAAATGTTGCTTCTTGTCCTTGCAATAGTGGTGGAATGAAGAGCACTTCTCTGGTTCTAAAGTTTTCTACCTAGTGTCCAATTTGAAAGCCACTAAAAAGAAGTTGCTAGAATGGAACAAGGAGACATTAAAAGAAATTTTTGTAGAAAAGTTGTGATTAGAAGATGAACTAGATGATCTGAATGAAAAAGGTCATTAAGGATGGGATGGAACAGGAATATTTTTCTTCAGAAAATCACTTATTGCAGGAATTTGAGAATGTTCCAGCAAAAAAGGAAGTTTTTTGGAAATAGAAATCCAAGGAGTCTTGGTTGGATGAAGGCAAAAAAAATTCCAAATTCTTTCACAACTCAGTTGAATAGAGAAGAGTTGTAAATAAGATTCTTAGAATAAGAAAAAATGATGGTACAATCTTAGAGGATCTAGTGATGATAGCAGAAAGTGTTGTAGATTATTTCAAAGGGCTTTTGAATAACTTGGAAGGGTTAAATCTTCAACATCAATACTCTCTCCTTCAAAATATTAAGGCTAGTAATTATTGAGAAAAACTAGATGCTAAATGCTAGGATAACTAAAGCAGAGGTGGAATATGCCCTCTCCCAATTCCAAGCTGACAAGGCTCTCGATCTAGATAGGTTCAAACAATGCTGGGACATAAGGGGAAATGATGTGGTGGAGGCCATAGTCACTGCATAATAGGCTGGAAGATTCCTTAGAGATATCAACACCACATTCATAACTCTAATACCAAAAAAAAAAAAGGTGGAGAAATGGGAAGATTTCCGCCCTATATCTCTTTGCAACATGCTTTATAAGTTATTGGAAAAAGTGATAGCCAACATACTTAAGCACATTTTTCCTACCATCATCTCAGATGAACAATCTGGTTTTATCCCCAGTCGCTCAATACTGGATTGGGTCATTATTGCACAGGAAGCAATACATTCAATTCAACAATAGAGAAACCCAAGTATGCTGATAAAACTAAACATCAAAAAAGCATATGATAAAGTTTACTAGCAGTTTCTATGTAAATGTTTGAAAGCTTTTGGTTTCTATAAGAAGTGGATCAACTGGATTTTCTTTTGCATCTCAAACCCTTGGTTCTTATTTCTGGTTAATGGTTCACTAGAAGGTTTCTTTGAGGTGTCAAGAGGGCTAAGGCAAGGAGATCCCTTATCCCCTTTCTTGTTCATAATCATGGTAGAAGCTTTAGGAAGAAGCCTTAATGCTGCTAAGAGACTAGGGAAGATTGAAAGAGTTCAAATTACCAGCAATGTGGAGACTAGCACTCATCAATAGTTTGTAGATGACACTCTTCTGCTAGGTGTAGACAACAAAAAGGAGGCCAGAGTATTCAAGAAAATTCTTAGGTTGTATGAGAAATCCTTAGGTCAGGCAGTGAGCAATGAAAAATGAGAAGTATTTTTATTTAATTTAGAGTAGAGAAAAGAGGTGGAGATTGCAAAGAACTTGGGTTTTAAAATTGGCAAGCTACCATGTACATATCTAGGAATACCCCTAGGTAAAGGGATCCACACTTCTAAGATATGGGATCCTTTTGAGAGAAAAGATGGAAAAGAGACTATCTTCTTGGAAGGGTAAGCGACTATCCTAGGTTGGGAGATTGGTCATGCTAAAAACTATCTTATTAGCCATGCCAATCTTTCTTCTTTCCAGTCTCACCCTCTCTATTGGGGAAAATAAGAAAATTATTCAAACAATGAGGAGATTTTATTGGAAGGGAGTAGCAGAAAAAAATAAAATAGTTTTGATCTCTTGGGATAAGATATGTAGGACCAAGCAGGATGGTGGAATAGGTTTGAGGAACCTTTTGTGGAAAAATTAGGCTCTAGGAGTAGAGCTAGCCTGGAAAATCTACACATAGCCGCATTTAAAATGGGTTAGAATTTTACAATCAAAGTACTTATAGTCTAGAAGTAGAGAGGATATTTTTAGAATAGCCAATCCTCTGAAAGGGTCCAGGGTTTGGAATTTCATCTTGAATACCAGGACAATCATATTGAAGCACATCTCATGGAATGTATATTATGGTAGGTCCACTCTCTTTTGGGAGGACTCTTGGGGAGGATACCCACCTAAAGATAGACTAATGGACATGACTCCCTTTAAAGAATCATTCTTCCAGAATTGGGGTATATTTTTAAGGGATTATGCTGATCTAAATGTTCCCTAGTCAACTCTTGGCTAGAAATGGAGGGACTTCTCATCTCTTATGAATCTTAATGAATGGAGGCCCACTTGTAGGGGATCTTAGCAGGGAGAATTCTAGCTTTTAGAGATCAAAATGATTCTCTAATTTGGACCAAATCTAAGACCGGTTAATATAATTCTAAGGATGGTTTTCAACTGGTCTACAGTTAGTCTATTCAAGCCATAGATAACATCCCCTTCAAGCTTTATTGGGATAAAATTTGTTTTCCCAAAGTAGGGGCCTTTTCCTGGGCAGCTATTCAAGGAAGAATTTTAACGGTAGATTATTTTAAGAAAATTAGCTTTGAAGGTCCATCAAGATGTGTGCTTTGCAAGTAGGAAGAAGAGAGTCATAACCATTTGCTCATTACTTGTTCTTATGCTCACTCTTGTTGGATATGGCTAATCAGCAAATTGGGATTGTCCTTTGTAGTTTCAACAGACATTTTCCAATGGTTCAATCACTGACCGATTATAAAGGAATCTAGTCTATTTGGCTCTTTATGGGTTTTCAGTCCTTCTATAATAGTATAGGAGCTTTGGAAAGAGAGGAACCAAAGGATATTCAAAGAAAAGGAGTTGGAGCTAGACAAACTCTTGAACAAAATTGAGGCCTTGATCGCTGAGGTAGTAAATAGTAGAAGCTTGAAATTCATTAGGAAGGATTGTACTTTTTCTGATCGGGATAATCAAATGCACAAAAATTGGTAGGGTTTAAGGGTTCCCCCTTTCTTTGGTAATGGGGGCAAAGATAACCAGGAGAAAAGAAAGAAATTTGTTTGGTCTCTACTTAGGATAGGGTGGTTCAAGCTCAACTTTGACGGAGCATCCTGTGAGAACCTAGGTATGGCCAGGGCTGGTTGCATTATTCATTCATGGGAAGGAGCCATTGTGGTAGAAAAATCTATAAGTTTGGGGAGAGTTACCAACTACATTGTAGAGTTTCAAGGCCTTATTGAAGGTTTGCTATTATGCAAGGCATTCGGTATTTCCCAATTAGAAATTGAAGGGGATTCAATGATTTCTATTAATGTTGTGAGAAAAAAATCCACCCCCAATTAGAAGTTGAAGAGCTTGCTGGATCATGCTTTGGAGCTCCTATCCCACATCCAAGATTATATGATAAACCATATATATCGAGAGGCAAACCTCCTAGCTGATAAACTAGCAAACAAAGGGGTGAATGGGGAGTGCATGGGCCTGCTTGACTTGGATGCCACATAAGCTTTTAATTAGGAAAAAACAACCTCCCCACAAGGACTGTATTTTTGTTGATTGTATCCTTCTACCCCGGTGATCCCACAAAGCTGATTTACAATTTCTAGGAGATTTTAATTTTTGCTGAAATCAGATATTTTAAAAAAATATAATGATTTAAGCCTTAAAAAGTTCCAAATTAAAGATGGTTTGATCAAACTACCTTAGATCAAACACCCTTGGATAGAACCTCGCTAGTTTTAAACCATACCTATAACGGAGTCTCCTTTACACCTATCAAAATGCTAATAAAAAACCACTTTTGATATACCTTTTGGGGGATCAAATGAATTCATTTTAAATTTATTTTTTGTAAGTACGTAGTCCTTATTATAAGCTTCCCAAAAAGTATAATTTTAAATAAATTTAATTTAGTTATTATATTTATTTTTTATTTCTTATGAATGTAGATTTTTCATTGAAAATCAAGCTCTCTGTTCTACACATGTGGAAAAATAGAAGATTATTAAAAAAATTTAAAATATGAGTGTACAAATATTAAAGTACTTGATCCAACAAAAAAAATTTGATACATACAAAAAAGTTGTGTTATATAGTCTGCCTATTTCTGAATTGTAATTGGTTTGACTTAAAAACTTGATTAAGGAAAAAATATTCAATAAAACACTATGAAACCAATTGGAAGCACAAGATATCATAGTTACAAATCTAAATTCGAAAAAATTAGAATTTTATCCTTCATGGGAAAAAAATTGTGTTATATGGTGAGTGCCACTCCTTAAAAATGGTGTTTACTGAAAGAAACTAGTTTTTGAAGGACATGGAAAAATAAGTGCAATCTGATTCCAAAAATTTTGAAAAAAATATATTTAGAATCTATAGACAAGATGTCACAAATCACTAGTTTGCATCATCTTCAAATTCTTCACGGTTTAGCTGCTATAGGTGCCTAAAGATTTAGTTAGAAAAAAATAATTTAGTGTCCAGTTTGTCCAAAAATTGTAAACCAGTATTGTGGGATCACCCACCCTAGAAAAAGATAAAAGTTTCCAAGGGTTCGTGCTCAGCTACAGGTCTAGAGGTGATCCTTAGGGGTCCTTTGCTCTATTTTTTGATCTTTGCATGAGTTTTGTTTGATGCCATGGTAGTTATCTTTCCATAATAAGATTAGGTATACAATTTTGTGCATGGAGTTTGTGTACTACCATGCCTTAGATAATAATATGGATAGTTGTATGTATAGCAGTTGAAGGTGTAGTTTCTAGATGAAGGTCTTTTATGGAGCTGGCATGGTAGCATTTGTAACTCTCTATTTTACTATTAATAGAAATTTTGCTTCAACTATTACCTATAAATATATATATATATATATATATATATATATATATATATATATTTTGTGTTCTAGCCATGTCTTCTAAAATTATTAATTTAATTGGTTAAAATTTAAAATCTAAAAATAAATACAAGAGTAAATTATAATTTAAAGATTTTTAATATTAAATTAAATTAATTTTATATAAAACTTTTTTTTTTAACTTGCTACTTTTAATCATCTTTTCAATTAACAATTTTTTTTGATAGTAACACAATTTATATCATGAAATTGATAATTCTTACCAATAAAATATTTAACCAAATATAACTCAAAGAAAAAACATAATAAAATTAAAAATAATTAATAAAATTACTGTTCAACATATATTTTTGAGGAAAAAATCTTTAGATTTACTTTAAATTAAATATAATATTTATGGACATATTAAAATAAAAATTAATAACTCGCATTGATCACAGCTCTTAGTTGAAGAGACTGGGGATGCATTTCATCTCATGCGAAGGACGGATTGCATTGCGATTAATCTGTTCCGTATACGATGACTGACGGATCATTATTCAGGTTTTATATTAATCTCTTGAAGTCGGTTCCTAAATATAGGTTCGGCTTCTTGGTATTTGCCTTTGTGTTTATTTTGCAGGGTGCACCGATCATATCTCAGGCAATGGAGAGACAATCAAAGTCGAAGTTCACAATTATCATCGCGGCAGAAGGGCTTGAATCTTTTGGTGTCGACACTCCTGTCTCCTTAATGGCAACGGAAAGGCAGATTGCCTTCCGGGAGGTTACGGACCAGCGGCTTAAACGTATCCTGCTCGAGGACGATCCAGTTTCGATTGCAGCAGTGAAGATGGTACTCGGAAAGGGTCATTTGGAGCGAAAAGAATTTGCCCGAGACAACGCCCAAGTCTCATCTAGGTTTCTCGCATCGCTCTTGGATATCGCCACTCCGAAGACAATGGCTCAAGAACTGATGGTGCGACTGTTTCGGAAGGACTTGCTCGGGGGCATCGACTTGATTATGAAAGCGGCTCTTTCAGGGAAGGGCATACCGCATCCAGCGAACATTGCTTCCATGTGGGAATCGGACGATGCGGTCAAGATCTACCCTTTCCTTCTGGACCTCAAAGGCCCCGAATTATCCAGGCATCACAAGCTGACAGAAGTGGCAGTGGAGTTTTTGAAACAAAAAGTGAAGTTAGTGCAGGTGGAAGGCACGGACTGGGTGGAGGGTTTCATCTGCTTTGCAGAGGTAAATGGTTTTTGGTGATTAGCGGGGTTCGGGTTGGTGTCCGTTTGGGTTCTTGCTTGGTTTTTTTCTGATAATTAGCAGTTTACTCGATTTGGGTAAAAGGTTTTTTGTAAATTTTGTGGAAAACAGACTATACTCATATCCTGTGTTCGGTGCTTCCTATTTGGAAATGGTTGAACCTTTCCGTGTTAGTTTTTGGCTGTATGAAGGTCATCAATGTTATTATTCCTACATAGCAGACGACTGTATATTTCTCTCTTTCTATAAATAAAATCATCACCTTACGTATCAAAAAAAAAAATAAAAATTAATAAAACTTTTTACCAAAATTTTTATCAATGTCACTGTTACAATTCCATCATTGTGAATTTTTATAATTGCTTCCATAAACAATACATTTTATTAGGAAAACCTTTATCCATCTAAAAAATTTACATTCCCTCATCTTTTAAAATTAAAAAAAATAGATTTTTAAATTTATTTCATAATTTACACCTATACATACTATTAAAAATCACATAACTACAAAATACAAAAATAGCTAATAATGAAGCATTATGGTATTCTAAATAATTAATTTTTACAATAATTTTAGTTTAAAAAATATCTTATCCTTAGAAAGCAATTAAAACTTCTTATTTATTAAAACAATAAT
Organism: Sequoia sempervirens; assembly: GCA_007258455.2. Taxonomy (NCBI): domain Eukaryota; kingdom Viridiplantae; phylum Streptophyta; class Pinopsida; order Cupressales; family Cupressaceae; genus Sequoia; species Sequoia sempervirens. The sequence continues at coordinate 4,136 of VDFB02159266.1, read as the reverse complement.
TACTAATAATATATCTATAATAGTTATTATTAAATATCAATGATTGTTTTTATTAAAAAAATAGTCAAAATAGATCAAGCAACAAAACTTGAACCTAACAACTTTGGCTTGAAGAATTTGACATTGATTGTTAAGTTTAAGTTAAGGGGTTTTTCCTTACATTTATATGATTAGGACGATTCTTTATTTTTACTTTGTATGATTTGAAAGCAATATGTGGAGTGTGATGACATGACCTTGTTTACCAAAAATAAAAATATTTTGATTTCACATTTTTATTTTTTAAAGATAAATATTTGATAATTTTGAAATATATAAGAATACTCACAAATAATAATAAAATTACTCCAACAATGAATAATAGCTCTAAAAATTCCAAGCTAGAAGTTAAATATAAAGATACAATTTATATTACTCTTTTTCATATCATTTTTCACTACACACAACTTTAAAGTAAAATTATTGAAATATTTTGTTTTCATTTGAATTTTACAAATATTATATAATTAAGATAATTACTTATTGATTTTTATTTTTCTCATTTTAATTTCCCTTTCTTCTTTTTGTTTTAGTTTCCTTTTTTCAAATGTATTCTCTACAATCTTTACATTTTTATTAACAAATATTATATATATATTTGTTAATAAAAATAAATAAATTTTATTTTAGGGTTTGTGTCTAACATCAAAAGAAAGCTTAAGTAAGATGGTTAAACCATAGATGATTCTAAAATGTACTACACATATCAAATGGTTGTGATTCAATTGATTGATGGGTGATGATTATGATATATTCTTGATTACCACAACCATCAAGATTCAAACCCAAAAAATATGATATAAAAAATGAGGCAGAGGAAAACACGGTATAAAGAGTGAGGCCCGAGGTTTGCTCGGGTCATCTAAAATCCTAAAAAAAAAAGTTACGAATATCAAGAAGTGATTCGATTGATTAATAGGAGAGGGTTTGTTATATTCATTGATTATGCCAACTACTAAGATTCAAATCCCAAAAATACCATATAAAGAATAATACTGAGATATGCCCCTTCAATATAAAATACTCAATAGAAATATGTAGTTGTTTGTTTGTCATGTGTATGTATATGGAAAAAATTCCTCGTGTCTCTAAACATCTCAATGAGCATTTCCTAGATATTGTTATAGGCAATAGGTCACGAGGTCTAGTCTTAATTGATAACAACAAAGAAACAATAAAGTAGCCAAAAATAGATCACACAACACAACTCGAATCCATTTACATGATTAGGATAATTCTTTATTTTTACTTTGTATGATGTGAAAGCAATATGTGGAATATGATGGCATGACCTTCTTCATCAAAAATAAAAATATTTAGATTCCACATTTTTATTTTTTAAAGATTAAGATTTATAATTTTTCTAATCACCACAACCACCAAGATTCAAACCCAAAAAATATGGTATAAAGAATGAGGCAGATTTTCCCTAGTCATATAAAATCTTCAATAAAAATAAGTTACGAATATCAAGAAGTGATTCTCATTGATTAATAGGCGAGGGTTTGTTATATTCATTGATTATGACAACTACCAAGAATCAAATCCCAACATTACCATATAAAGAATAATTCAGAGATCTGTCCTACAATATAAAATACTCAATAAAATATATTAAAATATCAATTTAGGGTTCTTGTATGGCATTACAAGAAATGGAATGTCTTTTACTATACAAAACCAAAAATATGCAGTGGTTTGTTTGCCATGCATATATATATGGAAAACATTCCTCGGCTCTCTAAAATTTTCAGTGAGCATTTCCAGAGTTAACCAGAGATCTGAGATCCTACCATGAAAAAAAATTAATGAGAGATTTAGTGTGGAGGAGAGATTCAGAGTCCTTGCCCTGATGTTTATCTTTTTACCAAAATAAATACAACCTTTTCTCAAAAAGAAGATTTATAGAAAAGCCATCATCAAAAACTTCCTTTTATAAACTACTATGGCTCATACATTTCAAAAGAGTTGGAGTGTTGGTTGCTCAGCTTTTGGAACATCAGCAAATACTCCTCTAAATCTCCTTCATCAAAATTCAGCAACATGTCGTCTAAATCAATGTCATTAAGTTCGCTCTCCGTAATTTCCAGATCGCGGTGGGTACTTTTAAGACCGGGGGACTGGTCTGTAGTTGGATTCAGATCACTTTGAGGTTGAGGAGGAGGATTATTAAGACAGGCAGAAGACCCATACATGATACGAGCGGCATTGTCATATGCAAGGGCAGCCTCATGGGCAGTGTCGAAGGTGCCGAGCCAGAGGCGCCTTCCTCCGTAGGGCTCGCTGATTTCTGCAACCCATTTACCCCATTTCCGCTGCCGCACGCCTCTGTAGTTGTACTGCCCATTTTCGGGCCCTCCTTTGCCCGAAACACATCTTTTTCTTGATCCAATCCGAGCTGCTCCTGTTTCTGTTTTCACGAGTGAACTCGCTTGCCGTCATTCATCTAATATCGCAGTAGCTTTTTTTTCCCTCTTCCCTCTCCCTGTCTCCGCCATCTTTTTTTCAACGACTGAAATTGAAACTTCAAAACTCAGCGGAAACAATTGTTACGAAGGTGTGGAGATCGAATCCCACAAAGAAAGTGAAGAAGAAAACTTGAGAATGTTGTGGCAGCTCTATTTGATTGATCCATTGGTTTATATATCTGTGGGGGAGAGAGAATGGGGAGGCTTGTTGAAGAAGAAAAGGAATGAGAGAGACAGAATTGGAGACGGGGTTTGCTGACAAAGAAAAGGGATGAACGGGACCACGCAGACAAACCTGCCGATCCCATTGGCGTTATGGGAGGCGTTGGTTTGCTTTGTTCCGAGAAACCGCGTTGCAGGCTAAATTGACGTCCACTGTCAAGTAAAAGCTCTTCTTAGAGTATTAAATGCTTTTTATATTTATTAAAAAAATATAAAATTAATTGATCTTTTACATTTTAGGTTAATTCGTTTTGTTTTAGAGTGAACACGTAGATAGCTTGAACTTGATGTCTATCGACAGGTGAAAAGTTCTTTTTAGAGTATTATTTGTATTGTTTTAGAGTAAACACGTAGTTAGTTTGAATTTGATGTCCGTTTCCATGTGAAAAGTTCTTTTTAGAGTATTAAATGCTTGTAATATTTATTGAGTAAATGGTAGGAGTCTCCAATTTGACATCCAATTATCAAGTGAAATTTTTTTCTCAAAGAATTAAATGTTTTTGAAAAGGAAAAAAGTTTGTTTTGGACCGAAACTCGCAGAAGTTTAAAACAACAAAAGATAACAAAATAAGTCCAAACAAACAAACAGCTATCCCAAAAAGGAAACGACAGCACAAAGAGACAATAGGGCCCAAAAAAGGATCGCCCAAAAAAACTAGAAACAAACACCACCACATTACTCCAAGGTATTCAATAACTCCTCAGCCTCCTTTTCAACATCCTTCATGTCCTGTAACCCCTGCTTGAGGATTTGAGCCATATGTGACGAAGTCAGGGTCTTCCTCTTAGCGTTAGCCTAGGTACGAGTGGAAATCCCATCACCAGCAGATCTGCAGCCTCCTCTGTCCACATCCAAATCCACGACTAGTGAACCCTTTTGGTTTTTTTCGAGCTTTTCCACCATTGCATTGATGATAATGGTGTTATGCCTGGAAATTTTGTGATTGTTCGCCATAGTGGCCCTAATATTTTGGCCTATCTTGGACATACTGTACTCGATACTAGTCAATCTTTCCTCCTGTGATTGCTGTCTTTTCCTTGGTAAGGGATTTTCCTGTCCTTCATTCTCTCTACGACTCCAGCTAATCTTCTGCTCCAAATCCATGACTCTGTTGCTAAGATCAATATTACGGCCTTTCAAATCACAAACTTCCTTTTGGGTCCACTTGAGAACAGTGAAAAGGCCATTCGTACTTTTTTCCGCCACACTCACAATATCCTCAGGCTTGAGCTTATTCAGGGCCGAGTTAATTTCATCCTGAATAGGGGAGTCATAAGGGCCATTCCCAAATCTTCCAGACGCAGGGGCACTAGGGGCCGATTCCTTACTAACCATGGGTTTATCAGAAAGAATTTCCATGGAATTCCCAGAATACGAAACAAGTTTCGTAATAGAGGTACCTTTAA
>VDFB02159265.1:0-38461 GCA_007258455.2 Sequoia sempervirens | reverse complement strand
GATCTACACCTACAATCATATAGAAAATTTATGGCAACGATTGATCAAAATTTAGCCATCCCTAGAAGCACAACACAATTTGTGAAGTCTCTTCTATGTGAAAAATTAGAAAATTTGGATGAATTCAACATTCAGTGTATAAAAAATGTATGTAATGATTGTGGAGATTTGTAGAATCTTTTACATGTTGATAATAATGAAATGCAACTTACTTGGAAGAGATTTGAATATGAGACATACTTAACAAAGTTAGGAGTTGAGGCCAATTTTTTTTTTCAAAGAGAGGGATTGCCTTACAATGAATTCAAGGAGTAATTCCTCAGAATATCATATATCCACATATCCAACATTGTCATGGTGCAAGATGGCAATCTAAGCAATTTTGTTATTCAAAGAATTGTTTTCCACCAGGTTGTATTCTCTCTATTGTAGATTTCTTTAAGAACTATACATTTAGTCCTCAAACTAAGATTCAAAGTCAATATTATCATTCAGAGCAAGTTACAATCTTCGTGCAAGTTTGCTGTGCATGCAAAGAGTTAGCTACCGACAAGAGCAAAAGATGATAGAATTATCATCAAAGAGGTTCACTTTATATCGATGATACTTAATCATGATAGAAGCTATAGCTCATTGTTTCAAATGTTTTTGAAGACCTAAGACAACGGGCATAAATCAAGAACAACACCGATGGTCCGATGGATGTGCTGGTAAGTACATTGGTTTTTAAATTATTTTTATTTAATTTATATTTACTTTTAACTTTGAGACTTAAATTGTTTGATTGCTTAAATCTATATATATAATTACTTTTTTGAAGATAATTTGGTTTTCAAGTGTTTAATTATTTGTAACTTTATAGGACAATTATTGTCTGCAAAAGCCTTTGTTTGGTTAAGCAGTCAACATGCTAGACGCAACCCCAAATTTTTGTGGAATTTTTATGAGAGTGGACATGGAAAAGGAGAGCACGATGGAGCAAGAGCATGTGTGAAGCGTGCACTTCATCAACATGAACTTGCTGGTATGCAAAGTTTTCACCATATATATATATGTCCAATTTAGCTTGATATTTTTTAAAAGATTAGATATATATATATATTTAATTTAACTAAATTAAATTCTTTTAAGTTCCTTGAAAGTAATAGGTGACAAATTGTGCCAACTTGTGTGTAACTTGTAGGTAATGCCATACAGAATGCAAACAAAATTGTTGAATGGTGCAAAAGTCATTTTTCTACTCGCGACTCAACATACAACACACGGTATTTTTGGGAAGTTACAGGTATGTATGTCTAGTCAAAATTTGTTAAAAAATTGAATTTCAAAGTTCAAGTACATACATGATTTCAAATTGAATTTTCAAGTTTGAATTTAAATAGATATTGATCGATCAAATCCTTATAATTTTCAAACAATTCATGGTATTAGAAATCTGTATCAAATCATGACAACGGGGAGTAGTAGGCCTTATGCAATGAATGTGAGAGAAAAATCATGTTTTTGTATTGATTGCATTGAGGACAATGCAAATATTGATCTATGTGAGAATATTAGAGATGGGTATGTTTCACAATGGGAAATGAAACAATTAATATCAATGCCTCCTTTTGCTGAAGATGACAATGTTGATGTCTACGATCCACTATATTCAGCTTATTACGAATGTGTATCTGATTTAGTTGTTATAGGTATGGAAATTGATTAATTTAGTTAAAATAAAGATTTAAATTTATATATATATATATTGTATGTTTAAGTAAGTTTCAAATATAAAATATAAATTTTTACAACTTTTAAATGTATAATTTACTTAAATATGTAAATATGTGGTGTGTGTACAAGAGATATTTTCCTTGTAGTTGCAGATCCTGAAAATGCGGAAGGTGTAGATTACTATCTACTAAGACGTACACAATCAAAAAGCAAATTGGTCGAATCGATGACAGATGGTGATGGAAAAGAGTATCCCATTGGATTAGTCGTTATTGAAAGCACATATTATCAACAAATAAAGATAGATAAAAATGGTATTAATTTTGTTGATTATAGGCCAGGACAAAAGGTTCTACATTACAGTCACTTAGTTTTGGCAACAAAAATAAATTTAGAAACTTTACCTAAAAGAGAACGTGCCAAACAAAAGTGGAGGTTTCCTATTGAAGATCATGAGAAGATTTCAGAGATAATTAAAGATAGAGAGGATCCAGATTTTATGTACCAGGAGCTTTAAGTTGTTTTTTGGATATATGTACACATTTATGACTCCAAATCTAGATAGTATATATTTGTATTGATTGGACATGTGACATGATTTAGATCATATATATGCTTGATACAAAGCCCAGTGACTTTAAAAATGTTTTCATTTACATTTTGCCTAAATTCCTTTAAATCATCTAAATTTCCAATTGCATTTTTACATGTTGGACATGGTTCATTCTTTTAAGTTCACTCTTGAGAATCTCTAGAAATTCCTTTATATCATCTCTCTAGATTCCTTGATTGTAAATTTTTATGTTTGACATGGAATTGTTAAACTTTCACTTTCAAATCTTTGAATTTAAATATTTTTTCAACTCCACTTATATACATGAGCTAGATTGAATATATATATACGTGCAACAATATGTACAAAACCTAGTCTATGTTCCAATTTTGCATTTAAACTTATTTATGTTCCGCGAAATTCTTAAGTTCACATTCAAATCTTTCATTTCATTTGAACATTCAACTCCACAAACTTATATGAAATTATCTAGTTGATTTGGTGTTTGAGTTGTGAAGAATCTAGACATAAATGTTGTCTCTAGTTTTCTTTATTTTTTATACATTACTAATGCACGACATTCAATAATTTTAAATGATCATCTGGATTTTCATGTATCCTAATCATCACATCCTAATTTTATTATTTTCATCAGGTAAGCATCCCTCATCCTAATCATCAAGTTAAGATCAAGTTTTATCACTAGTAATAACCCATTTAACCATAATCATCCTATAATCATTTAAAAATTATCCATCTAGATCCATCTCAACCATACATTTATTCTCCATCCTTAATAATAAAAAAACATCACTTGAACATCAAAATTTGGTTACTTGGTCTCAATCTAGTCCATACATCATATTGTCCTTTTGTCATCACCCAAAGTTTTCAACATCTAGGGACCTTATCCTTAATCTGGACAATCATCCATTTCAAATCCAATCTCCTAATAAAAAATCACTTGACCTTATAATTTGATTTCATCTTTAAAATCCAAATTTGCTTAAGAACATTAGCTCCTATCTTTTAAGTATAGAACTAAATTATTTATCCATTTTGTTAATGTTAGATTGTATCCAGGTTCTCTTGGTTTGGCCTTTCTTGTTCACCTCAAGGTGCATTGGAATATATGAACATTGTAGTGAATCATAGTGATGGTGTTATGGGGTGCTTGAGATAGCTACATTTTGGCATCAATTTAACTTTGTTTACCATGTATAGCTTGAGACCATGTATGTAATGGTCCATCTTTCCAGTACAATTAAATATGGATTGATCAATTTTTAATTTATATATAGAATTGTCATCCAGGAAGATCTAGATCTACTTGATCAATTTTTAATTTAATATTAAATGTGCATGTCTTTCAAGATATATATATATCTATTTCTAATTGCATATATATAAATGTTCCACATGGAATTCTTAAACTTTCAAGACTAGAAATTTGATTTCATTTATATTCAACTCCACTTATAGCTTGCATGCTTTCTTTGAATTATATGGTTCATTCTTAAGTGAACACTTTCAAATATATATATATATGATTTCATTTACATTCAACTTGACACAAGTATAGATCATCATCTAGTTCAAGAATTCTTTGCATGCACATTCAAATGAACATGTGTATTAGATTATATGGAATTAGAAATTAGGTTAATGTAGAGCGTGATATATGCACAATTTAAATGTATAAATAACTTTTATTGACTTTAAAAATGAACATTTAGAGCTTTAAAGAATTCAATCTAACTATCATCTATTTCCGATTGCATTTTTATGTTCTACTTTAAAACATGTATAGCATTAATCTCAAGCATATATGCATTCAATTTTTTCTATTTCTTGACCTATTTATTAAAGAAAAATTCATTTGAACTATTTATTTAAATTAATTACATGTACATGTCCATCTTTTTAAATTTACAAATAGCAACCATTAGATAGTGGAGTCCAACATTTTGATTTCACAATGTAAAGTTATCTATATGTACAACAAGTGCATTTGAACAAGTTACCATAATTTAAATTTAAATAAAGGTACTTGTTCCTTGCTAAATAAATAAAACCATAAACTAATTTAATGCACGATGTATTTATAGATGTAATGTAAGTGAGTTCATCAAACCATAATAATGCACGTATATAACAAACCTAGATTCAAACCATAAAACATAACTGTATGAATGTGACATGTAAATTATAACAAGTATATATATGTGTACCATAAAACATAAGTATGTAACACGTCCAAATGTTCAATACATAAATCATAAAAAGTGTCTCCAACATGTAATAAAATGATCTCAGACATGTAATACTATAAAACAAATCTCAAAGAGAGGGATGTCTGGTATGAATAGAATCATCAAGATCTATGGCTCGATCTCTCCCTCGACCTCTCCCTCGATACATGGCTCGATCTCTCCCTCGACCTCTCCCTCGATCCATGGACCGATCGCTCTGCTGATCCAAGATGTGTGGATCCATGTCCCGATCCAATATCTCCCGATCTGTGTCTGAGCCTCGTCCCAACCCCTGCATGTGTTCAAGTACACATATATATGTAAAATTATCTAAAAAATTTACAATGTACTTGAGTTCAATGTGTTCAAACTTAAACATCAAGTAATTAGTTTTTTAAAATTAAATTTAAATGTACCTCATCTGCATACTGCACGGGATCGCCATCATGCTCCAAATTTCCAAAGTCTGGGAAATCACCATACTACTTAAAATTTTCAAGTACACAATTTCAATCAGTAGTTAAACCCCTAGAAGTTTTTAAAATGCATTACATAATTTTTTAGAACACAATTTTAAATATATATGTATTTAAATTATAAATTGAAAGTACCTATTGTGCCTGCTTGATGGCTCTACCAATGTCACTAAGATCACGAGAATGTAAAGACATCGCAGGGGGCTCTGTAGCATGTACAATATCAGTAGCAAAAAGAAGTCGACTATATGTCCCATGGATAGGATCAGGTGTCGCAGTAGCCTCAACGTGACCTGTAACATCCTGACGACTACCTAGACAAGCTAAAGGATCAATAGAAACATGATGTGCATGGGATTTTGTAGGTTGATGTTGAATATCCTGAGCTGCATTTGCCACCCTGTGGCTCATATGTGTATGAGGATATCGTTGTCTAATAAAGTCTGGTACCCTATCAAGAGCAATCCCATGGTCCTCACTGATAACCTGATATGTTGCTAGTAAATCCAAAATTGAGAGTCTACACCTATTACACAGAGTCGTGTGGGTCATATGCTCAACATCTGCAAGAGTAGGTAGATCAACACTAATAAATGGATCATACGATGCAGATATAGCCTCAGTGGGAGGAAGGTTGATTCGTGGGAATAATAAGTATCTACCAACTTGATCAGATGAAATATGATCAATCTGCATCATAATAGAGGCAATGTTTTCAAAAATCTGACTCTGAGTGGAGCCTGTTGCTGCCTCCCCTATTGCTGCCAATTCCAAACATTTTGGTAAAACCAAAAGGTTTGGGCCAACTAATGCCCTCTTGTCCACAGGCGGTGGAAAATTTGAAGGTCTAAACTGTGGTTTTTCAGAAAAACGGCCTTTACCTTGGCCAACATGCTCAGGATAAGATGTGTAGTCCACCTCTATATGTAAATGAAATTCTGCATATAACTATTTGACAAAATACAATGGTAGCTCGTCATTGTGAGGCCGTCTATGATGTGCTGCCAACGATCTAGGGTATATGAATGGTGCAACAAGAGGATCTTCACACCTCGTAACCACATATCCTCTAATTTTATTTTTTCCTCTATAAAATGGGAACATGGATAACACATTTTCTCCTGAAACTAATTTGGCAACTTCTCTATGTTTCACTATGCCAGTAACACTCCTGGCAAGAGAAAAACAAAATTGTTCAATGTTGATTTCATCATAAGGATTGTATGATCGAATTGTCTCGATCATCTTAATAATCTCTTGTCTAATAGTGACTAATCTATCTCGATTAGCCAAATTGGGGGAGTTGTGAATTTTTTGCTCTAAACATTTTAGAGCATTGTCCAATCTAGCAATACTATCCTGAAATATATTTGATCTAGTTTGAGCTTCTCGCTCAGAACGAGGGGAATGATGAGATCCCTCATCGGCCATGATATATATAAATAGATATAGATCTTCATATCATTAAAGCAAATTTAAATTGAAATTTTTTCAAAACTAAAAAAATATATATTTAAATTAAAGGTAAAATTTTCAAGTCTCAAAACTAGAAAACATTTTTGAATTTGAATGTATCTAATGAGATCTAGTTCAAACTTTATATCTATCGAGCTATGTGAACCTATTAAATCATAGATGCATGTAATATTCGACCAAGAGTAAATATGGAAAAAAAATATTTATCCTTTCAACCACTCTATACTAAAATTTTGATCAAAATAAAAAAATACTCTTCATTACAATTGGTCACATATATATCTAGCCTTTCCTTGTAATCAATTATTTTTTAAATCAAACACTAAATAAAAAGGTTAACATTTCCTTAATTTTTCGATCTAACTTAAAACATATTAAAGTAATAAAGTTAAAATTCTTTGAAATAAATTCCTTAGGAATAAAATATAAACATATGTACATGTGCATATATCTGTATGTACATGTATGTATGTGGGAGTGCATGTGTGTACACATGTATATATATATATATCTGTGTGTGTGTGTATGTACATGCATATATATATATGTGTATGTGTGTATGTACATATGTGTATGTATGTGTGTATGTATGTATGTATATACATATATATATGTATGTACATGCACATATATGTGTATGTGTGTATGTATGTACATGTATTATATATGTATGTGTATGTGTGTATGTACACATGTATATATATACATGTATGTATATATACATACATGTACACACATGTACACACACACACACACATATATATATACATGCACGTGCGTACATATACATACATATATTCATGTACATGTACATACTCAAGTACATACATACATACACACACATACACATATATATGTGCATGTACATATATATATATATATGCATGTACATACATACATGTACACATATGTATATATAATACATGTACATGCATATGTACATACACATACATATATAATACATACATACATACACACATACACATATATGTGCATGTACATGTACATACATATACATACATACATACACACATGTACACATATGTATATATAATACATACATACATACATACATGCATACATACATGTACACACACACACACATACATACACATAAGAATATAAATCATTCTCATTGGTCTGGGTCATGCTAAGGTTTAGAAAACCACTCCTGGGTGGAAGATTAGGATCCTAATTGACTTGTGGTACAACCAAAATACATCAAAATAAAGATTAAAAATATACTTTCAAATTGGAAAAATTAGAAATACTAGTGACATGAGATTTGAAAATGAAACACTAGTGGACTGGCTAAGGTTAGTTAAGGTGTATAAAGAGATTTCACAACAAATCTCAAAAACCCTAATATAAAAGGACAAAGTAACGAATCAAGATAATATTTAAATATTTCCAAATTTGAATATTAAACATAAAAAAGGGTAGATTTAAAAAACCCTAATAGGAAGAAGAAACCCTAAAATTAAACCAAGTCAAGTAGGATCAATCAAGTTCATAAAAACATGAAGGAAAATAGGTTTTCATTAGAGATAGCCTAGGCTATTTAAAGGAATATAATCAATCAAGCACAAACCAGTTACCTAATTTAACTAATTTTATAAATGTAGTAGTAATATGATAAATGTACAAGTGTTCTAGGAAATATAAATGTGACAATCAGGTTACTTAGCTCTATGGCCAAAGAATGAATGGTAATGAAGAAGATTTTGGAGTAAGACTTGTGTAGCTCATAAATTAATGCCTCTATCTATGAAGTACCTTGGAGTCTACAATAGATTTATGCTTTGTCAAGGGGTGAGTTTGCAGGTTTGGGAAAACAAATTTATGGTCATGGACTCTAGTATTTCATGTTTGGACTCATCCCTATGCATAGTGAGGTTTTTCTCTTCTGCTCACCTAATGAATAGTTGTCTACTTTATTCTTCCTTAAGATTTGGAAACTAGAAGTATTTGCAAATACCAAGTAAATGGTTGTCATGTTTCATCACAAGGAGAGGATTTCTCTTAGATCAACTCTTAGAAAATGTGTGTATGTATGCACATTTATTATATATGTATGTGTATGTGTGTATACATACATGTACATGTACATGCATATATATGTGTATGTGTGTACATGTACACATGTATATATACATGTATGTATATGTATGTATGTCTATATACATACATGTACACACATGTACATATATATATATATATATATATATATATATATATATATACATGCACATGCGTACATATACATACATATATTCATGTACATGTACATACTCAAGTACATACATACACACACACACACATATATATATGTACATATATATACATATATATACATACATGCATACACACATGCATACACACATATATAATACATACATACATACACACATACACATATATGTGCATGTCCATACATACATGTACATACATATATATACATGCATATACATATGTATACATACACACATGTACACACATGTATATATAATACATGTACATGCATACACACATACATGTACACACATACATACATACATGTACACATAAGAATATAAATTATTCTCATTGGTCTGGGTCATGCTAAGGTTTAGAAAACCACTCTTGGGTGGAAGATTAGGATCCTAATTGACTTGTGGTACAACCAAAATACATCAAAATAAAGATTAAAAATATACTTTCAAATTGGAAAAATTAGAAATACTAGTGACATGAGATTTGAAAATGAAACACTAGTGGATTGGCTTAAGGTTAGTTAAGGTGTATAAAGAGATTTCACAACAAATCTCAAAAACCCTAATATAAAAGGACAAAGTAATGAATCAAGATAATATTTAAAGATTTCCAAATTTGAAAATTAAACATAAAAAAGGGTAGATTTAAAAAACCCTAATAGGAAGAAGAAACCCTAAAATTAAACCAAGTCAAGTAGGATCAATCAAGTTCATAAAAACATGAAGGAAAATAGGTTTTCATTAGAGATAGCCTAGTCTATTTAAAGGAATATAATCAATCAAGCACAAACCATTTACCTAATTTAACTAATTTTATAAATGTAGTAGTAATATGATAAATGTACAAGTGTTCTAGAAAATATAAATGTGACAATCAGGTTACTTAGCTCTATGGCCAAAGAATGAATGGTAATGAAGAAGATTTTGGAGTAAGACTTGTGTAGCTCATAAATTAATGCCTCTATCTATGAAGTACCTTGGAGTCTACAATAGATTTATGCTTTGTCAAGGGGTGAGTTTGCAGGTTTGGGAAAACAAATTTATGGTCATGGACTCTAGTATTTCATGTTTGGACTCATCCCTATGCATAGTGAGGTTTTTCTCTTCTGCTCACCTAATGAATAGTTGTCTACTTTATTCTTCCTTAAGATTTGGAAACTAGAAGTATTTGCAAATACCAAGTAAATGGTTGTCATGTTTCATCACAAGGAGAGGATTTCTCTTAGATCAACTCTTAGAAAATGTATAAACATAAAAGATAGTAGGAAAGAGCCCGTTAGAATGTATACTTGTTACTCATTTAGTGTACCAAATTCAAGTGTATCACTATTAATTGCTTCTTTAAATGTTCTAGACTGTGAGGATTTTGAATGATTTCTTGGATGTTTTTTTGATGATTAGATTGAATGCATTGAATGTATTTATATAATCTTCTTTTTCGTGTTCTATTCTGCTTTCTACAACACTCGACAAAAACAGGGGTTTTACGCTTGCTACACTGTTATCTTTTTCCATAGACAATTGTAGTCAGCACCAGGCAGTGGCACCACTCATGGGCTCTAATTTTTCTTCCTTTTAATAATAAGGAAATAATAATGGCCATCTACTAGCCTATTTGTCTGTCTGCACAGATCTGGTGGTTCTGCTTTGTTTCTTTTATTTAAGTTGAAAATTTCAAAGAAGCTTAATATTTTAAATTGAACTATTCATGGGACCACCAGTTTTAAACTGTTCCTAAAAATTCTTAGCAGCACCCTACCCTAACAGTCTTCAACAACTGTACAAGGTTAGAATTAGGTTTTATTAAATGATAATACATAAATATTGTCATCCCAGTAGCTTTGTGAGAGTATTAAACAATTAGTGTCCACACATAATGTTTTTCAAGGCCATTGAAACAAGGAACACAACCACAGATTGTGTAATTTTAGTTCCATATCATCGTTATGCTTCATAAAATTCTGATGTATAGCAAACTCACAGAGGACAATCATCACCCAGTCATATAGCGAGACTAATGATCTCTCACCAGGGATTCTTCAACAATCACATAGGACAATCATCATGCATAATAATAATGTCATTTTTGAAGTAGAAACAAAGTCTTTACTTGAACAAACTGCTTGCTATATCAAGTTGCTAATGGAGACAATTAATGCTGTGAAACGGTAAAAAATTCTAAGAAGCTCTGACGTTGCTTACAACTTTCCTTATTTTTCCTTATCTCGAATAGCCAACTGATCTTTTGCTTTATGAATGTTTCAAGATTGATATTCTTCCACCTATGGTGGCTATTTTTTCTGGCAAAATATGCAGTGCAGGTTTTTTCCAGCTTTTGCTTGGAATTGTAAATTTGGTTTACTCTTGTTGTTCATTGTGCTCTTTTTGCAGTAACAAAGACTGTATTTCTTTTTGCAGTAACAAAAGACTATTTTTTGTTTTGTTCAATATAAGAAGCAAATGATAGAAATGAGTTAAGTAGAGCAAGTGTTTCCCTATTTTCTTTTATTTCACTTTAAATGTGTAGTTCCTCAAAACAAGCATAGGTTGGAGGGTGAGATAAATAGTCATGATAATCCTATTGAGTTATCCTCATTTGATAATAGAGCCATAAGACCACCTCAAAAGTAAGGACTCCAATATTGTGTTAAGCTCAAATGCCAAACTTAGCATGGCAAGAGTATAACAGAGTTAAAAGAAAGCAACATACTAGTGAGATTCCTCAAGGCCAAGCCATTATAGCACTGCTAGCTACAAGAAATTTTATGAACAATTGAAAGGATTACAAGTTTTCCAATGCCCAAATTTATATATTTCCTTCAACATTATCACAAACATCACAAAATTTAATACCTTTCCACCAATAAAATCCATCAGAAAAATTTCTTTTCACATTTCAATCAAACCCTAACACATAATACAACAAACAAATCTCCCAAACGAGATAGAAACAAATCAACACGAATCAAACAATCCAAAAAATGGCCTCGGACGAAACCTGGGAAAATATGGTCGTTGTTGGTGTTGACCTCGACTGACAAGCTCTCGCCCTCAATCCTTTCGCCTGAGTGTTCCAAATAGTCGGCTTGGTTTTTTTTTTTTTTTAAAAAAATTATTTTGATATTTTCGATCAATACACTTTCGGTCGATACGGTTTCGGCCGAAACATACTCGACCAAACAAGTGGAGCAACATGGGCACCGTGACAGCGTGTTTTCGGCCAATCACGTTTCGGTCAAAAGTAACTCGCCCGAAAAGTTGGAGCCATGTAGGCGCCATGTCGCTGCCTCGTGGATTTGGCCGAAACCATATCAGCCGAAAAGGAGTCGGCTGAAAGTAATCCGGTCAGATTACTTTATTTGGTCGAAAGTGTGACATGGGTTTGTGCTTTTACCCACCCGACCTATAAGAATGGTTGATTCCAGAGCAACCTACAATTGTTTTGCTTGTAGCCTGGATAGGCATGAGTTCTTCTTAGAACCTGGAACTTCTATGTTTGTCTTTTGATTGAAATACTTGCTCAAGTTTTAAATCGACTAGCATGTTGAACTTATATTCTTTTCATTTATAAAAGTTGCACATGGAATTTCAGTAATAAAAGTGTTCAAAGATCTAAATATTGGTATTCTATTTTCATGTATGAAGTTGGGCTAGTGATTTGTTAGTGAAATATTTTTGGCTTGCTACAAATTAACAAGTGAGAAGTTGTAGACAATATTTGTTATTGGTAAACAAGATTGTTCATTTTCTGTTCATTGTGGGAAAATCCCATTTTGTTTAAAACAATGAACATTAAATTGTAATATTATCATTTAGCATCTAAAAAACTTGAAACAACTTTGAGTAATTACAAACAGTGTATATTATGTTGAAAAATGACATTGTCTGTCATAAAATGTAGTTGTTTAGTCTGAAACAATATTGTATTGATGTAAATAGTGAATAATTTGTTGCAAACGACATTGTTTTGTTGTAAAGTTGTCTTTGTAGCTGGAAAACAGTCTCGTTCCTTAAAATGTTTAGCTGTAACAACATTGAATAGTTGTAAACAATGAATGTTCTTTATGAAACAACTTGTCTTATAACTGTTTAGTAGGAAAAAATACGGGTTCTATTTAAATGATGAATGTTCATATGTAAACAACAATGTTAAGAGTATCACAATTTTGTGAGAATGCAAAAGAAACAATAGTATGTGTGAAACTGTTAATATAGACTTGTTCTGCTTCTTTATTTTGACAATAGAAACACCAAATGGAATATTATTTAATAATTGCAATCTGATTTAATGATTTATTTCAAAATGTATGCACAAATTTAAAACTTAAGTAGGCACATATATGTGTATGCACATATACTTTGTCTATGTACATACACATACTTGTGACATACCTTCTTTTGTTCTTTGCTCATTCTAAAATGGATAATGCTTATGATGTAAAGTATATAAAATTCATAAGAATGATATGATTGATTGTTGAATTACTCTATTGAATCACAAATATGATTTCTGATTAGAGAGTAAATTAGTAATTTGATTCTTCTTTTCGAAGACATGTGAAAGAATATTCCAATACTTGAATGAAACAATGATACCTAAGTAGACTAGAGCACCTCGGGGTAGATGCTGCTAGAAGGTAGATAGCTGTTATGAGATGTTGTATTGTAGAAAGTTACCTTCCAGGATGGGTGTCGAAATGGAGTTCAAAGAGTATAGGTTTGCTTTACCATAACCTATTGTTTGTTGTTGCAACACATTTATTATTAATTTTGTATGTATGAACTTTGTGATATCACTCTTTGAAATTCCTAGCATAGATCTTGCCTTTTATTTTCTAACATGTAGATAGAAATTGTATGTTGATGTATGGGCACACACCATATTCTACCTTGCAAATTGTCCTCTTGCTAAACTTTTCATGTAGGGTTAGGCATTCTTCAAGTTGGAATCTAATTTTGGGGAAGCGTAAGTTCGTGGTTGGGTAGTAAAGCGCTTCAACTATGTTCTCGTCCACCAGTGGAGGCAAGCATCAAAGAAGAACCTTAGTTGTTCACAAGACTATTGTAGTCTAAGATGTAACTTGATGTAATACATTCATGTATTTGATGTAAAGTGTGCAATGTAATGACTTTGAGGCCTTAAGAGCCAAGTCAAACCAGATATTGTAATATAACTTTTGAAGTGAATATATGAATCATTGACTCATTTTAAATGGACATGTGTAGCTATGATTGACTTTAGCCATTGCTTATGTCTTTTTAATTTGGAATCTATTCATGTGTCAATTATAATAATGTTAATTAAGTAATAATTTAGGATGGGTTATTACATTTGGTATCAGAGCTTAGGGTTCAACTCTAGGTCTTTTGAGTCTACCATAGTTTGACTAGGGATAGATGACCCTTGACCAAAATTTAATTGTCTTGAGAATTGACCAAGCCTGGATTGAATGCAGGTATGGGAAAGTCAAGAAAGGATGAAGGAAAGGGAAAAATGTTAGAACCTCATGTAAGAATGACGTAAAGGAAGAAAACTCCAAGACAGAGGTTCAATTAGAAATTCCCGATGACGAAACTCTAGCCCATGCTCTTACATGACTCAAGCTAGAGAGAGGCTTGAAGATTGAGGAGAAGCAAACACCTAATATCAAAAAGATTTTTACAATCTGGGACTGGCCTCTAGGGTGTGGACCCAATGCACCCTTGTTGACTAAAGAGGAAAAGGAGAGCTTGCGTGCTCAACCATCCTCTTCAGTAAAGTTTGATGTAAATTTAGATGAGGACCCAAAGGAATGTCCTCTTTCTCACGCCAATAAATCAGAGTGATGTAACAAGAAGCCTATTGTAAATAAGGGTCTATTGAATCACCTTTAATATAAATAAAATTAGATAATTTTTTTTGGTGTGTTCAAAGGACTCCAAAATGTGTGTATTATGCATGAATGCATATGTCTTCTAGAATGAGGGATGTATGCATATGAAAAATTATGTGATGTAGCATAAGAAAGTTTATTCATAGAACCTTGTGTTGAGATGCGATAAACATGAATGTGTTGCAAGATAAGTGTGGGACGACATGGGGACCACCAGGCAAGATGTGGGTGGTAGTGGTTCCAATAATAGACCTAACAAGAGAACAAAACAAATTCTAGAACTTCTGAATTGACAAGAGTCTTGCATGGATCATATAGAGCAAGAAGTCCAACTGACACGAGGATTGGGATCGCAGGAATGCAGAAGCCAATCAAGGAGATGGTGGTCTGGGGGTAGGTCCATGAGGATGAATTGAGGAAGAGCTTGGGAAAGACCTCAAAAGAGTAGCACAACCCAAGTTTGATGGTGAGGCTATTGGAGTAGGAGCTGAGGCTTGGATTATAGAGATGGAAAAATACTTTGGACTCTGTAACCTTTCTGAACAGACTAAAGTGGCATGGGCTACATATCAGCTCTTAGGTGAAGCAAAGACTTGGTGGGATAATGAGAAGTTAGAACAAAATCTTCAGCTTCCTGGGATCACTTGGGAACTCTTCCTCTAAGCTTTAAGGAAGAGATCGTTGTTGTAGCCTTTCCTTGACAAGAAAGTGGCGAAATTTGAAAATTTAACCCAGGGAAACATGGTTGTGATCCAATATGGGAAAGGTTCACCAACCTATTAAAGTATGTGCAATAGTATCAGGGGGATGCGTTTTCATATTTAGAAATTCATAATGGGACTGAGACCCCATACAGGAGTTGAAGTGGATATGCATGAACTTCAAACCATGAATGAAATCTTCTAAAAAGACACCAAACAGGAACAAAAATTGTAACACCTATCCAATATTTGCAACAAATCAAATTCTAAGTCGTAGTACGGGAAAAATAAATTTCATAAAGGAGACAAGAGCCATTAGATCTGTAATCTCAAGAGGGAAGTGAGTCGCAGGAGAAGGGAGAAGATGGTAATGGTGGAAAGAAAAAGAAGGAAAACAAAGGCAAGGGTAAAGATGACCATAAGTAGAAGGGATTTAGAGAGGACAAGCCAGGAGGTCGTAAAGGGCCTTGTGATGGATGTTATACTTGTGGAGGCGATCATTATGCCTTGAATTATCCTCAACAGTCGAAGTCACGAAAGGAAGTTATTAGTAGACTCAACATCACCAGATCCATGCTACAGTGGATATCGGACAGGCAGAGTATCAGGCCTCGCCAATTCAGCTAACGAATAAGCTCTATGGCCAATATTTCCCTATCTTAATTGATACTAGAGCTATTGAATGTTTTATAGATCCTAGAATAATATCCAAGATGCCCATTAGACCTGGATACATGGAAAATTCATGGACAGTCCAGTATGGTAATAGAGCAGAGTGGAGGGTAGATAACTGTCTCTTTTGCAGTGAGTTAGAGCTTCCAATCTTTCAAACTTAGGTCAACTTATATGTGGCACCTTTAGGCTCATATGATGTAATTTTTAGAATAAATTGGTTAACCAATCATAAGGCAATAGTGAAGTGTGAGGATAAGGTGGTCAACTGTTTGGATGATTTTGGAAACCCAGTCGAGGTTTATGGAATGCAAAGACCCTTAATCTTAGACAGATTTCTGTGCTGCAGTTCAAGAAGGCTTGTCAAAAGGGATGTGCAATTTATGTAGTGCATGTCAGTAATCCTAACAACAAGGAACCGTATTTAGATGACCATCCTATACTCAAGGAGTTCCAAAATGTATTGCTTGATGAACTTTTGGAGTTGCCTTCGAAGCGAGAATTCAATTTTTCTATCGACCTTGTTCTAGAAGCTAAGCCTCAATCCAAGGCACCCTATTAGATGACCACCACAAAAATCAATGAGTTGAAGGCCTAGTTAATGGAATTGCTAGATAAAGAACTTATAAGACCCAATGTGTCTCCTTGGGGAGCACCAGTTATTTTTGTGAAAAAGAAGCATGGAACTTTGCATCTGTGTATAGATTATTGGATGTTGAACAAGGTGACCATCAAGAACCAGTATCCACTCCTGAGGATTGATGAGTTGTTTGACAAAATGAAATGAGCAATGGTGTTCTACAAAATTGATCTCAAGTTTGGGTACCATCATTTTAGAATTAAGGAAGAAGATATTTCAAAGACTGCATTTAGAACTCGATATGGACATTACGAGTTCACAGTGGTACCTTTTGGTTTGACTAATGCACCAACAGTCTTTATGAACCTCATGAATAGTGTGTTCAAAGACTACTTGGATGACTTTGTTTTGATCTTCATTGACGACATCCTAGTCTACTCAAAGACTGTTGAAGAGTATGATAGACATTTCAGGATAGTTTTTCAACGATTGAGAGAAAGGAAACTCTTTGGGAAGTTTTCCAAGTGTTCATTTTATCAGGAAAAAGTGCACTATCTAGGACATTTCATTTCAGCTGAAGGAGTCTCCATAGACCCCGAGAATATCAAGGCAATCGTAGAATGGTCAGTGCCTCAGAATGTGTCAGAAGTCTGTAGCTTCATGGGCGTCACACGATACTATAGGAAGTTTGTGCAAGGGTTCTCCCAGATTGCATCACCTATTACCTCACTCCAAAGGAAGGGAAGGTGGTTTGAATGGGTTGAGAAATGTGAGCAAGCATTCCAACTCTTGAAGGAGAGGCTCACGAAAACACCAATTCTCACCATCCTTGATCCTAATGGGAGATTCACAGTAATCATAGATGCTTTAGGAGAGGGATTGGGAGCAATATTAATGCAAGACCGACATGTGGTAGCGTATGAATCAAGGAAGCTCAAGCAACACAAAGTGAACTATGTGCCTCATGATTTAGAATTGGCTATGATAGTTCATGCCTTACAAATGTGGAGGCACTATCTTTTGGGAAATCCGTTTGAACTCAAGACAAACCACTTAGGATTGAGATACATATTTACCTAATCAAACCTTAATGCACGAAAAAGAAGGTGGTTGGAATTCCTTAGTGAATATGACTTTGGAATTGAATCTATAAAGGGAAAAGGGAATAGAGTGGCTGATGCTCTTAGCAGACAAAGACATCTGGAAACCATGATCTCAACAAGGTCTAACTTGAGATAGCAAGTGATTGAGTATCTGCTAGGGGATGAGCACTATGAGAGAGTGAAGAGTGCCCTAGCAATAAATCCTTCAGATCATTGTTTCAATGGGTATGAGACCGAACTAGATGGTATTTTGAGTTATCAGAGAAGAATGTATATTCCTAACTCTAGAGAGCTGAGAAAGTTGGTTTTAGAAGAGGTTGATAATGCACCTTATTCAGGACACCTCAGAGTATCCAAGATGATTGTAGAGTTGAAGACTATATTTTTCGCCTAAACTTAAGAAGGATGTAGTGGCGTATGTAGCTAGATGCTTAGAGTGCCAAAGAGTCAAGGCTGAGCATGCACATCCAACCATGTTACTATATCCTCATGACATACCTGAGTATAAAAGGTATGTGATAAGTATTGATTTCATATAGGGGTTTCCGTTGAGCAAGAACAAGCATGATGTTATCTTGGTCGTGATTGATAAGTTGAATAAGGTTGTGCACTTCATTCCAGGAAATCTTAGGATGGATTGTTGACACTGGCTAAGAAATTTTTCTAGGAGATCTTTCACTTGCATGGAGTGCTAGAGACTATAATTTTTGATAGGGACACATGGATGACCTCAAGGTTTTGGACGACCCTGAATGCAGTATTAGGGACCACATTGAATTTTAGCTCGGCTTATCATCCTCAGACTAACGGGAAAACAAAGAGGGTGAATCAAGTAGTCAAAGACCTCCTCCGAATGTATTGTATGGACCGGTAGTATAGGTAGGAAGAATATTTTCCTTGGGTAGAGTTTTCTTACAACTCTCATCATACATCCTTACGCATGACACCGTTTGAAGCTCTATATGGGCGGAAGTGTCATACCCCATCATTTGGGATAAATTGGAGGACACGATCATAGTAGGACCTAAAATGCTTAAGGAAATGGAAGAAAAAATGAGGGTCATTAAGAGAAAATTGAAAGAGGCGACAGACCAACAGAAGAGTTATGCCGACAAGAATCAAACTCTTAGACAATTCACAACCGGGGATAAAATTTCCTTGAGAGTTAAACCTCATGAAAATTTTATTGCTTTTGGAAAGCCTTCCAAGTTGGCCCCAAGATATGTGGGACCGTTTGAAGTCTTGGAAGTGATTAACCCAGTTGCTTATAGACTAGCTTTACCACCTGCTCTAGCTCGACTTCATAATGTGTTTCATGTTTCCTTGCTTAAGCCATATAATCCTGATGTGACTCATGTGCTTGATTGGAAATCCTTGTAGATACAGGATGCAGGAGTGGTGCTAGTGGAGCCCATTAGAATCGTGGATAGACAACGTCAAGTTGCAGAGCAGAGATATTGCTCAGTTTAAGGTCCAATGGGACTAGTATTCAGAGGATAGTGCTACTTCAGAGGATGCACAAGAAATAGAACACTCCTTTCCACATTTGGTTTCTTGAGAAAGAGATTTCAATAATTTTGCTTGAAATTTTTGGATTGAGATGCTATGATATTCACGCTATAATTTAATGTGATGTTGAAATAGACATATATAATTTGATGAGATGTTGAAATAGACATATATAATTTTGTTGTGATGTTGAAATAGACATGTATAATTTGTTGTGATATTGAAATAGACATGTATGCTCCAATTTGACATGATGTTTTTTTCTTTTCGATTTATTGGATATTAGGATGATGTCTCTTCCAAGAGGGGATGTCATAACCCAATTTTATTGCATATTTATTTTTATTGCATATTTATTATAATATGGAAAATTGAATTATTGAAGAAATTCAATATATATTAAATGAAAATTTTGATTTTTTTTGAAAAATAGATGAAAAGAAGTCGACTAATGTTGACTATGTGATCTTTTGAAAATTACCTTATATGTTATTAAGAATAGAACATTACTAATAAATTTTGCAAGTGCAAGTGTGTGCAGTTGCAGGGTGACAAGTTGAAGGACGAGAGCACGGTTGAAGTAGGGTCATTTAGCCAGATTGAACGGTAAGCCAATTGGAATTTGGGTGCACACACCACGAATGACATGATGACTTGCATTTGAACTATTTTTGCATATATAGAAGAACATAATTTCATGACTTGAATTGTTTCAATGGTTGAAAATGAATGGCTTGTAGATTAAACTGTATACCTAAACTCCATGTTTTGAAGAAAATGAAAGTACAAATTTTAAAGAAAGATTAAAAGGATAAGAGTTTTCATTATGTGAAATTAAGTAAAAAGAAATCCCTTTTAGTTCACAAATACATGGACGCTCGAGAAGAAATTAAAGTTCCTTATTTAATTAACTGATAATATGTGGAACTTATAAACTCCTTCAACAAACAATCTACACATGAAAATATACATATATATATATATATATATATATATACAAAAAGAAAAACGAACATGGTGAATATGAATGAAATCATATACATACATACATACATATATTCATATCGAAATTGAATTTGATAATCGATATAAATTCTAAATAAGACTATTTAAAATCAATGAAAAATCATGAAGGAATCCCACGAAGGACGTGGTCTGCCACAAGTTAATGGCAATATTTAATCAATGTAGTGGTCGATGGCAAGGCAATAATATCATCGCCCAAAAACATGCAAAATATATTGTTGCTTCCATTTTTGAATTTCATAACCTGCGAAAAAGCACAACAAAGGAAAAAATATATTTGGCTCGAAGGCAAAAAGCAGAGAAGGAACTCAAGACAGGGAGAAATTTGAGGGAAACTTCACAAAAGCTCGAATTTGGAGGTAAATTGATCTCTTTTAGCAATAGATTTGGTTTTATTGTCATTATTAAAACATGCTAGAAGTATTCCTCCATTTTGTCAAATATTTTCATAGCACAATAAAAATGTGAACTTGTTTGTGTTTTGAATCGGCCTTGAACCGTATGCATGAGTATTGTTAACCACCTTGTGTGGGGGGTTGCATGGCCAACGACCTACTTAGTATGAATACCATTAAAGTTCAAAGCCTTATTGGCTAACTGCAGAGCTATGTCGAGGCTTAAGAGCCTTAAATAGCTCAACTATCATTTGTTTTTGCACAATGGTGCTAGCCTTATAATGGCTATCAGAATTTTATTCCGATTGACTGTGTTTTTTTAGCATAGATTAACCTTGAAGAGGATCGACTAACGATCCTGTGGGAGGGGCATGATTTCCTTTGTTTTCATTTTATAATTATTGATACTCATTATCAGATGGGCTGATAATGGTAAAGGGCTGAAACAAACGCCTTTAGAACATTGCATATATATGTATACTATTGTTTGAGAAGCTAACCTCGTTCGATAGGAACAATGGAATGATTTTAAGTTTGAGAATCTCCAAGCCCTTATTTGGGTCAATCAAAATCATTGACTGACTAGTTCCTAAATATATATAGATTATAGACATAAGCTTGCATGTTGAATATGACTGTATGCATGGTGTAAAACCAGCAAGCCCATATGGGTATTTTTAAATATAACTCTTGTTGCTAAGAAAGAAATGCACTTGACTTGTAAGAAAGGTTGATTCTAGAGTAACCTATGATTGTTTTGCTTGTAGCCTGGATAGGCATGAGTTCTTCTTAGAACCTGAAACTTCTATGTTTGTCTTTTGATCAAAATACTTGCTCAAGTTTTACATTGACTAGAATGTCAAACTTATATTCTTTTCATTTATAAAAGTTGCACATAGAATTTCAGTAATGAAAGTGTTCAAAGATCTGAATATTGGGCATTCTATTTTCATGTATGAAGCTAGGCTAGTGATTTGTTAGTGAATTTTTTTTGGCTTGCTACAAATTGACAAGTGAGAAGTTGTAGACAATATTTGTTACTGGCAAACAACATTGATCATTTTCTATTTGTCGTGGAAAAACCCCATTCTATTTAAAACAAGGATCACATTAAATTGTAATATTATCATTTATCATCTAAACATTTTGAAACAGTTTTGAGTAATTACAAACAGTGTATATTATGTTGAAAAATGACATTGTTTGTCATAAAATGTAATTGTTTAGTCTGAAACAGTATTGTATTGATGTAAATAGTGAATAATATGTTGCAAATGACATTGTTTTGTTGTAAAGTTGTCTTTGTAGCTGAAAAATAGTCTTGTTCCTTAAGTTGTTTAGCTAGAACAACATTGAATAGTTGTAAACAGTGAATGTTCTTTATGAAACAACTTGTCTTATAACTGTTTAGCAGGAAACAATACTGGTTCTGTTTAAACAATGACTGTTCATATGTAAACAACAATGTTGTTAGAGTATCATAGTTTTGTGAGAATGCAAAAGAAACAACAATATGTGTGAAACTGTTAATATAGACTTGTTCTGATTCTTTATTTTGACAATAGAAACATCAAATGAAATATATTATTTAATGATTGCAATCTGATTTAATGATTTATTTCAAAATGTATGCACAAATCTAAAACTTAAGTAGACACATATATATGTGTATGCACATAGACTTCGTCTATGTACATACACATACTTGTGACATGCCTTCTTTTTTTCTCAGTTCATTTTAAAATGGATAATGCTTATGATGTAAAGTATATAAGAGTCATAAGAATGATATGACTAATTGTTGAATTACTCTATTGAATCATAAATCTGATTTTTGCTTAGAGTGTAAATTAGTAATATGATTCTTCTTTTCGAAGACATATGTGAGAATATTCCAATACTTGAACGAAACAGTGATACCTAAGTAGACTAGAGCACGTCAGGGTAGATGCTGCTAGAGGGTAGATAGATGTTATGAGATGTTGTATTGTAGAAAGTTACCTTCCAAGATGGGTGCCAAAATGAAGTTCAAAGAGTATAGGTTTGCTTTACTAGAACCTATTGTTTGTTGTTGTTGCAACACATTTATTATGCTTGACCAAGCAATATAGTTCATTTTGTATGTATGATCTCTGTGATATCACTCTTTGCCATTCCTAGCATAGATCTTGCATTTTCTTTTCTAACATGTAGATAGAAATTGTGTGTTGATGTATGGGAACACACTAGATTCCACCTTGCAAATTGTTCTCTTGCTAAACTTTCCATGCAGGGTCGGGTATTCTTCAAGTTGGAAGAATTATGGGGAAGCGTAAGCTTCGTGGTTGGGCGGTAAAGTGCTTCAACCATGTTCTCATCCACTAGTGGAGGCGAGCGTCAAAGAAGAACCTTAGTTTTTCACAAGAAAATTATAGTCTAAGATGTAACTTGATGTAACACATTCATGTATTTGATGTAAAGTGTGAAATGTAATGACTTTGAGGCCTTAGGATCCAAGTCAAATATGATATTGTAATTTGACTTTTGAAGTGAATATATGAATCATTGACTCATTTTAAATGGACGTGTGTAGCTATGATTGACTTTAGCCAAGTTGGTTATGTCTTTTTAATTTGGAATATATTTATGTGTCAATTACAATAATGTTAATTAAGTAATAATTTAAGATGGGTTCTTACAGTCTCTCACTGTGCCACCACTGTCCTAATATGGTGGGATCTCATCATCCTATACCTTATGTGCTTGTTTCTTCAAGTCTGCTTCCTCCTTAGTATGATCTTCATGTGTGGAAACTTGGTCATCGTCATGCTCCAACAAGGGATCGCCATCAAAGCAATGAGTAGAATCTTCAACCACATGATCGTTCATAGCTATGATGTCCTTATCCTCCATATGATCTCGCAATGTCAAATCAATCTTAAATCCAACCCTCTTAGCTCATCATCATATGCATGGGAAACATTTGTCATGAATATATCCAAACCATGATGCAAAGGCAATGGGGGATTATCAAATGAAACCATACCTCCTTGATATGGACTCAACATGACTAGTTTGGTGTCTTCTTTAATCTTCATATACTCCTTGAAACCTTGTTTCTTGCAATCAACCAAACCCTCTTTGTTTTGAACCTCCAAACATTTCTTTGAAGTGCCATCAAGAAATTCTAGTGTCTCCACAAGGAAAGATTCTTCCTCGTCCTTATGATACTCTTCTATCTCATGATCATGTGTGGATGGAGAACTATTGTTCAAAATCACAACCTCAGAATCATCATAACTCATTATAGTGTCCTCTTGTACCTCCCTTTGTGATTCTGGATTTGATGTGCCCTTCATTGTTTCAAATTCCATCACCTTGGGCTCTTCTTGTTTCAAGATTGATTCTTCTGGCTCTAACCCTTTAATCTATTCCTTGGTGGTTTTTGAATCTTCCTCTTCTTTCTTCTTCCACCTTATGTAGTCATAAAGTCCTTTTTTGTGGAGGTAGTGACACTCAAGTGCCTTCAAGTACACATCAAGGGGAACACAAACCTTTGTGTGATCTGAAAAACTTTGGTTTTCGTCCAAAATTTTGGGGGCTTCAGATGCATACTCTTCTATCTTTTTTTGTGCTTTTAGCAATAGCTCTTGGACAAGGTCTATGTCCTCTACTGTGGGTAAGAATTTAGGTAATCTACATCTCCAATCCATGTTATTTCTCTTGTATAATGTATACATGCATGCATCAAAAAGAAAATAGACCCACAAGCTGGCAAGATTTAGGCTCTGATACCACTATAAGATGCCCGATGCCAATACTTCATAGAAGAATAAAAATGACTGATAATAAGTCGAATACCCGAACATTAACAATAATATACCCTCCTAAACAAGTTGAATAGTAACAAGGAAATACAAAAGTCTATGAATGATTGCAACAAATTAAAGAGCCCAAGTAGACAACCACATATATAAGAGCTTCGAAAAATAATTGGCACTATATGATTTACAAACCAATTTGGAATATGTAGTATGAAAAGAAACAGGCACGATAGTTGTATGAACAACCAAAAATATAAATCCTTATTCCACACAAATCAGTATCAAACAAACACAGTTGTACATCCCACACAAGGTATGTAGATGTCACAGGCTACACTCAGGTCTGAATTTCTATGAGCCGCCTATTACACAAAAACATTGATATCCAGAAAGAGCACACATGAGTCTCTCGATTGGAAATTAGAGAGACAACACATTGATATAATCTTCGTGTTGCTTGTTCAGGACCTCTGTCTGTGATAATGAACATGTCGTCGTTCACTTGATACCACTCCGTTATCGTGCCTTAAACTCGCAACCTGAAAATGAAATGGATTCACTATATCTGCTCACTCTACAAACCCTGTGTGGATTTGCAAAGAACAGAGGCAGGGTTTTCGTCCTATCCTCAAGATCAACCTACAAATGTTTTTTGTCCCTGCAGACCAGTTCAGATCTCTTCCTTC
Organism: Sequoia sempervirens; assembly: GCA_007258455.2. Taxonomy (NCBI): domain Eukaryota; kingdom Viridiplantae; phylum Streptophyta; class Pinopsida; order Cupressales; family Cupressaceae; genus Sequoia; species Sequoia sempervirens. The sequence goes on along the minus strand of VDFB02159265.1, from coordinate 13,388 downwards.
CATTCATGATGATCCTCAACGCCAAGAGAACAAGTGTATATATAAAGATCTCCGCCTTCCTCAAATGAGGTCGGCCAAACAAGGTGAATTGCCTTCCTAAAGAGGTCGGCCTCAAACAAAAATAAAATAATTATTTAAATTTGATTATTTAATATTATTTTAAATGTTATTATTATTATTTAAAATATTGGGTAGGCCGACCCAGCCATAAATTGGGGACATCACATAATTTGTATATTGCAGGATGCATAACCATCTTCAATCCCAAATTTTACACTATGTCCATTCATACTAAGTTGTTGATATTGCCTCCATTAATGATCAATTTGTAGCCTTTCCTCCCAACTTGCACTTAGTTTAGAATAAGTTCTTCCTCAACCATATTTCATCATTTTTTAATACAATTTTCAACATAACCTTGCACACCATTATGTTCTCCTCAACTTCTAGGTTAGTGTTTTCTTCTCTACTAGCAAAAGAGCTTACCTCTTTAACTTTTGACACATGCATAAGCTTCTTGCACAACCTTTATCATACACCATATAGACACTTAAAAAATTGGTGATTTGCTTGCCCACATCTAACTCAAGTCCCTTTGAATCCTTTTCTATGAATTTTCCTTCTATCTCCACCATGGTTAAAGGTCTTCTCACACTATGCACTCGACATGACACTATTGGTTCTAAAGCTTTCTTTGCATGCAAAAGTGTGTCTTCCTACACTTTACTTACTCTTCCTATCCTTACCCTTACCATTACACATACACTTTGTTGTCCACAAGATAACTTCCCCTCCACCCTTGAGCATGAGTTGGTAGACCTCCTTAACAAAACGAATGGTTACCAAGCACATATCATCCTACATTGAGATGCATTTAATCCATTTACAAATTCAACACTTTCTTAGTGTTGTCTTCCATGTTACTAGAATGGTAGTATGTAGAACTCCTCCATGTACTTCACCTATGTCTCTTGAACATGACATAGGTTTTGAAGCATCTTATGTAGATCCAATGCATAATTGGTTGGCAAAAGCTTCCTCTTGAGCTTAGCCACTGTGTAATTAGGATCTTGTGTTTCTCCTCCTACACATGATTTTTTTGAATGAGTCCCGCCACAAGGTAGCATGCCCTTTCAACTTCATAGTTAAATGCTTGACTTTCTTTGGGTCTTTGATAACTTCAAACTTTTAGTCTCTCTAACTCAATGACCTAGTCAATATGCTCTTCTAGATTGAAGCTTTTGATGTAGCATGAGATATTGAAATCCTTGGCTCGCTCCCAACCTTTAACAAGGCATTCGTAAATCTTTCCTCTATCATGATGTCCAACTCAAAATCATCTACATTCATGATAACTCTTTGCAAATCACAACCTCCTCCATGCCCTCCATCACCATAAGTTCTCTTCTTTATGTAGTCTCAATGGCCTTGAGTTGAGCTTGAATTGCTCCTAACATATTAATTAGATTTTCAATGTGGGCCACTAGCTAGTTCCTTGCAACCCTTCTTCTTACTTTGTGAGCCATCTTCTCACATTCACCTGCAAAACAACACATTGTGCACAAATACTTTGTTAATTAAACTCTCACAAGCTCACCTCTAGGACTCAAAACACTAAGCTTTGATACTAGACTAGTGCAACTATTGTTGGAGGATTGAGCAAACAACCATCTAACATGCATAAACATAGCACATGATAGAAGCAAACTAGTAGGAAAGCAAATAAAACAAATGAAACAAAATGAAATTATAAAAACAACAATAGATCTTAATGAACCACCAATATTGTGAAACCTTGTGCTATATTACCCAACTCTAAAAGACATGCAAATACTTCTAAAATTACAATTAAGCCTAAAAATTCTATCCTAAAAAAATCTTAATCTACTAACCTTCTAACATTCTAAACAAATGACCAAAACTCCACTATATATAATATAAAGATCATATCTATCTACTAACCTAACAAATGACCAAAACTCCACTATATAATATGAAATATCGTATCTATATAAAAGGTTTTAAATTGATAATAATTATATTTTCCTCCCCATTTCCACACCATCCCATCTCCAATAAAAATTGGTACACGAATTATCCATCATGCTTAAATAGTCTTCACGGTAGGTATCATACATCCGTAAACACGGGAAGTTTTGGGTTACCCATTTATTAGCCGAATAAAACTGACTTCATTCAATTGCAAGGCCCCGAAAGGTCAATTCGTAGATTACGAGAGGTCAATTCATATTTACTCCATACCTCTGTCACCACGCACCTCTTCTTCTTTAATAAACCAAATCAACGGTTAAGGCACAGCAGGGCCTTCTTTCCTGGCAATTCAATTACAGTGGGGCGGTGAACCGCTAATATTGACCTCTCGCACGTGCCATTAACCAAAGTACCCTCCCCGCTCCGCGACAAGTTCCCATCAACCCATTTTCAACACACGTGAAATCAGCTTCCAAAGGATCAGGTGTCAATAGTAAGTTGGAATTGTAGAGGTTACCCGTGGAGAAGAGGACCTGGTTTAGGGCCCATTGCAGAAGGAAAAGACATCATCATCCTTACGGAGACTCATGAGCATGATGGCTGTAAAATTCCAGACTTTGAAGGATATAAAAAAGCTTCCATTTGGAACGAGAGAACAGATAGTGGTAAAGGGCATGGTGGAGTTGCAGTCCTAATCAAAGAAATATGGTGCAATAACATTCAAGTCGAGAAAGAAGACCCAAACAAACAATATATATGGTTTAAAATAACAGAAAATCAAACTGTCATAAGAGTGGCTGCCTGCTATTTTGCCCCAAAAGGCTCCAAATCTTACAAGAAAAGGAACCTAGACCGTGAGGATCCTTTTGCTGCTCTAAAAAGGGACATTTCAATCTATAATGGCATGGGAGAGGTTATTCTAATAGGGGATTTTAATGCAAGGACTGCAAACATACAAGCTCTCAGCTTGGCAAGCAAGGACAAGGAGAAAGCTGATCCACTATGGTTGGAGGAAGAGGGACAGCACCTGTGGGAAAGGAATTCGCAAGATAGTAAGCACAATGTCACGCACTACGGGGCTGAGTTGTTGGGGCTATGTAGTTTATTCAACTTGGTCATTTGCAATGGTTTGAAAGCATGGCCGAACTCAGGCAACATCACCTGCAAAACATACAATGGACAAAGTGTGGTTGATTATGTCATTTGCTCGCATGTTTACACGTCAAAGATAAAGGAACTAGTGATTGGAAAATGTCCTTTAGAGCTGAAATCAGATCATAATCCAATATATGTAAATCTTGACGCCCACATTAGCATGCATCAAAGGGGGCAGATTCCTATCAGCAAAAAGAAAGTGCATCCGCAAGGTAGAATCATCATGAACCATGACAATCGGGAAGTCTTCAAGAATGCCCTCAAAAGGATTTTCATCGAGTATGAAAGAAAATTAGCTACCACAGGGCATCACACTATAAACAAGGACATGCTGATCCCTATTGTTCACAAGGCTTTGGATGAGTGTAAGAGGGCTAGGCCTAAGAAGGCAATTACTTCTACTTTCCCAGCAAACCCATGGTTTGATGAAGAGTGCAAATTAACAAAAAGAAAATTTCACCAGGGTGGGAGGACCACAGAAAACAAGAAAGAATACGAAAAGATGATACGGAACAAAAAAGAAAAATATGTTAGCACTAGAAGGTTGGAGTTGATTGCCCTTGGAAAGAACAACCCCAAGAAATTCTGGAAGGAGCTACAACAAAAAAGAAAACAAACAGAAAACAATATCACAAGCTCTCAATGGTTGGAATATGCAAAGTTACTGTATGAGCGGGAACAAGATAAACATAGACCCCCAACTATCAGGGCTGCCACTGAACTATTCACCATAGAAGACATCAATCAAGGGATAAAAAGGTTGGCTGGGGGAAAAGCACAGGATATTGATGGGCTGCAAGCTGAATTCTTAAAATGGGGCATTGAGGTCCTTGCGCCTTGCATCAAGGGCTTTTTCAATAGGATTATTCAAGAGGGCTTTCCGGAAGGGTGGACTACTAGTGTTGTGGTTCCCCTATACAAAAGTGGGGACACTAATAACCCATCAAATTACCGCACTATTATGATTAATCCGCTTCTTGGAAAACTTTTTGGAAGCATGATTGAGCGTAGAATTAGTAGTTGGGCTGAGAAAGAGGGCAAAAGAGCTGAAGGGCAGGCTGGTTTTAGACCAAAACATTCCACTATCGATCATGGTATTACACTTAGATTTTTGATTGAAAAAATTTGGAACGTTCAAGGGGAGGAGGCTTTTTGCTGCTTTGTTGACTTCAAAAAAGCCTTTGACACAGTGCCACGGGGCAAGTTGTGGAATAGAATGGAGGAACTGGGAGTCCCAAGGGCTCTTAGGGCGGCTGTTCATAGGCTGTATGAGCAGGTCAGAGCTAAAATCAGAACTAATGAAGGTATGTCGGAGTGCTTTGGCAGTGACATTGGAGTCAAGCAAGGCTGCCCGCTTTCCCCAACGCTATTCGGGCTTTACATTGACAAGTTGGAAGAGTGGATAGACAAAGTTGGTGGGGAAGGTATTCAGTTGGCCAATTATGTAATAAAATTGCTCTTGTATGCCGATGATCTCATTTTGATTGCTAAAACAGCACATGAGTTAAGAAAACATTTGAAAGCTCTTGAATCATTTTGTCAGGAAGTTGGGATGCAAGTGAATACTAGTAAAACCAAAATTATGATATTCTCTCTGAGAAGGAAAAAACAGCAAATTAGCTTTATCTTTGAGGGCAATCCGCTGGAAATTGTAGATGAATACAAATACCTTGGGCTAGATTTTCACTATAAGCTCAGTTGGGAAACTTGTAGAGCAAAAAGGATCCAAGGAGGCTGGAAAGCGCTCTACTCTCTACAAAACAGATGTAGAAATGCTGAGCTATGGGATTGGAAAACCAAGAGAACGTTGTTTGGCTTACTTGTGACCCCGGTGGTTCTATATGGGTGCGAAATTTGGGGCAGCAGCATGTCAGATCAGAAATGGAGGCAAGTGGAAAGAATTCAAAAGCATCTAATTGTTAGCAGCCTTAAACTCAAAACCACGATACCTTATGAGATTTTACTAGCGGAGTCAGGCACCTTTCCCTTGGAGGCTTTCGCGATGATTCGGTTACTATGTTACCTTCAAAAGGTTCAAAACATGGACGACCATCGGTGGCCTAAGCTAATCGTAAAAGAAAAGTTGGATAGAAGAAGGAATACATGGATGAAACAAAACAAAAAATGGATGGAAAAGTGGGGTGTGAATATGCAAGATTGTCCAAGTTCAAATGAAGAAATAAAAAAATATGTGAAACAAAAATTCAAAAAAGCTTTATGGACAAAACAATCAGGGCGAAAAAAAGACTATTATATCAAAGAATTCAATCCTAAGGGGGACCATGATGAAAAGGCATATATAGGAGCAAATATTAAATGGAGAGCAAAGATGTTGATAGCTCAACTCCGAACTAGCTCACATCGTCTTAGATGTGAGACGGGCAGATGGATGGTTCCTAAAGAAGAGTGGGAAGAAAGAATATGTCGTTTTTGCGACATGGGATTAGTGGAGACAGAGTGGCACTTTGTTATGGAGTGCTCAGCATACAAAGATATTCGGGTCACTTATGGGGACATCTTACAAGTGGACAACTTAAATACCTTGTTTGAGGAGGAAAGGTTGGTCAAATCTGCAAATTACATCATCAAAATTCACTGTCGTAGAGCTAATCTCGAGCGAAGATCTCAGGCTGTTTAGGGTCTTCTCTTTTCGGTGGTGGTCTTGTGCTGTTCCTGGGTCCCATAGGCTGCTGTGGCCTCGTGGGCGTTATTAAAATATTTCATTTCATTTCTTTGCTCCTCCCGACTCCCACCACGCCCCACTGAATCCTTTTTTCACCTCGGGCCTCCCATTCTGCTCTCTCATGTTTCTCACACGTGCGACGCCACACGCGTAGAAAACAACGCAGCAGCTTACGGACTCCGAGTCGCTCCCGTCTCTCTCTCACCCAGTCAAATCAAAGCAACCGCGTGGCATTTGGTGGCGTTTGTTCGGCGCGCTTCCTTGATAAATTCTAGTCGTTTCCGCCCGAGCCATAATTGAATTGCGGAAGACATCTTTGGCGCTGTTTTCTCTTGTCTGAGATATGACGTCGGGTAACAGGCTGCCAACCAGCAAGGAGCGAGAGAACAACAAGAAACGAGAGCGAAGAAGAAGAGCCATTGCTGCCCGGATATTTGCAGGGCTTCGGCTTTACGGCAACTACAAGCTGCCCAAGCACTGTGATAATAATGAAGTGCTCAAGGCCCTCTGCGCTGAGGCCGGTTGGACCGTCGAACCGGACGGAACGACCTACCGGCACACCCCGGTAAGCTTAACCCCTAAGGATCTGATACTTTTTTTTGCTTTAATCTTCTTGTTTGAATCTGGCTTTCTTATGGGATCTTTATTTTGTGGTAACAGGGTATGCAAATTTCCGAGCCCGTGCACTGTGGTCCCGCTCCAGAAAATGGCTCTCTGATTCCATGGCTAAAAGGTTTGGGAAGTGGTGGGAACCGGCTGGCGACTCCCACAGCTTTGGCGCCCGTGCAGATTATGAGTGGCGTGCATTGCAGTGATCCAGCCACTCCGCCTCTGTGCTCTCCCAACGGATTGGAATATATTTGTAGGTCTAATCTCAACTCGCCCTCGGCCTCTTCGTGGCCTTCTCAATACTGTGAACCGGGGGTTTCTGGTCATACTGTGGGTTTTAATGGCTGCCATTGTGGGGAGGGTAAGCTGATGGCTGCAGACAAGCATTGGTGTGGACCGGTTTGTATAGAAGGCTCCTCTTCTTTTTCTTTCGCTTCGCTGAATTCTGCAAACCAAGGGTTCAACCCCACTGCCTCTAAAACTTCTAGTGTAGAGTGCTCTGATCTGGGTATCGATTATACTTGTGCTATAAGCGGCGAGGTTATACAGGGAAACTCAAATGGCAGAGAGGAGGGCTGTGTAAGGGCTTGGGAGGGTGATAAAATATATCATCTGGCTTCTCAGGAGCCTGAACTGGACCTAACGCTGGGGTTTTCTAAGATTGGGGAAGCCTAATGTAAGTAAAAGTAATGATTTTTGAGTATATTGACAAACGATCTCTGTGCTCGTCAAAGGGTTTTTGTTACAGAGTATCTCATTTTTATCAAATTTGGTTAACATATTTTTCTAGCATTCAAAATGGCCGTGCTTCCTCCTACTCACTGAAAATATGATATTGGACTGCTCTTAGCAGACCTCTTTTGTCAAACAAACTGAGAAATTAGACCAATAATAAAAATTATTATTGAGAAGTTTCTATAAACATTCTTCTTAAATATCCCTTAGTTTAATGGTCACTCAATAATTATTCAATATTTGGATTATGTTAGAATGTAATAAATAAATATTATGTTAGAGATTCTCCTTTAAGTTATTGAGAATGGTTTCGATGGAAAAATAATAGTTAATTACACAGACTTTCCTATTCCCCATTGAACTATTAATATTCAAATGGGATAGAGTACTCAGCAGTTGTACACCTTAATTTTGTGCCTCCCAAAATCATATAAGGTATTTTCAAAATCGATTTTAAATTTTCATAATAATTTATTTGGTTATTTCTCTACTTCATAGAATTTTAGAACAACATTATCAACTATAATGCAATATCAGCATGTTTGAGATGTCTAAAAAGGAAAAGAGAAAAAAAAGGTCTAATCAATAATTTACATCAAGTCATAATAATTATGTATAAACCATGTTTTGTTGGTATGTTGTAATGATAGACGGGAACAATTTTGAAGTCACAACTAATAGTGTTGTACTATAAAAAATATTGAGCATTAAATCTACAAATATTATTACAATTGCTGAAACACAATCAAACATTTAAATCATTTCCCTTATATATGAAGTCACAACTAATAGCGCTGTACTATAACTTCCTTTAATTCTCCCAATCTAATAGCTTATTCTTTCCCTATGATTTGGGTGTTCTTAAGTAGAAATGGTACTTGGTAACATTAAGCTAAGAAGTGTAGATTTGTTACCATATTCAAGTTTGATGGCTCACTATACCCCTTGAATATATTGTGAATTCACTAATATATTTTGTTACACAAACATTTAATTTTATAGAATCTAGACTCAAGAAGTGGTTTGCAATGATCGTTCAAACGAAGGATCATATTCCCAACTATTTTATGTAGTTTAAAAGATGCCCTAATGTCTTTCTTTAAAATATTTGAAAGCTATGGAGTCCTTCCCTCTTAAGTTGAAATGGTGAAGTTTTAACATTGATAACACTAATCTAAGTTCCTACATAGTCTTGATTGGTTGGAGAAGTTTCAATCACATTTAATTAGCATTATGGATAGTAGCAAGCTCACTAAGGAATTTCAACATGACAATAACAAAATCTTTCCTTTATTTTCTTCCTAGAAGATTCTATGGATCCATTTCTTAGGAGTTGAATAGGAACAACTATGCATTTGGACCTTTAGTTTTATGCATCATCTCATTACCATCTTGCCTAGAATTGCCTAAAAATTTATAACTCTAAATACCTTTCGTGTTTGTGATAAAGAGCATATTGACCAAAAAATATCATGCCTAACTCCAATTTTTTAAATTGAATAGGTATTGGAATAAACACATCACTAGAGCATTTAGATTGGCCAAACTTATGCCACAAGAGATTTGTTGGATTTGATGGAAAAATGGTAGTTACTAATCTTCATTTTAGATGCATTTTTAGACTTTCCTATTTACTAATAAGCTATTAGTTTTGTCTAGTACCCAATTGGGGTAGAGGACTAAAAACTTGAGCACCTTAACTCTATGCCTCTCAAGACCATATGTGGTGTTTTGAGTCACTCTTCAAATTTTATAACAACTTATTTGGTAAGTTCTCTACTAAAATCTAATGTTTTAGGGTCACATTATCAATATGATGCCACATCAACATGCCTTTTTTTGAGGTGTCTAAAAAGATAAAATCTTAGATCAATAGTTGTACATCAAGTCATGACTATCTTAAGGCATGTTATGTTGGTGTGTTGATGCAATATCACATTATTTGTTACTCTTTTTGAACTAAAGAGCACATTTCATTCAATTATAAGTAGTAATGACTAACACTAGCAACCTTTAAGTCACAACCAATAGTGTTATACTATTTAAAAAAATTAGGTATTAAATCTATAAACACTATCACAACCATTGCAAAACACATAAAACATTGAATCATTCCCCTATTTACACATGTTTTTCAATGTTGATGGTCCATAGATGAATAGTTTTTATTAATCTCAATAACTTTCTTTAATTTTCCTCTTCTAATATTTTTTCTTTTCCTACATATGATTTGGGTGGATTTTAAGTATATATGATGTTTGGTAACATTAAGCAAGTGTTTAACAAGTGTAGACTTGTTACCATGTTCAAGTTTGATACTTCACTATATGTTTCCTTCGATTGTATTGTAAAAAAAATGATCTAATTCACAAATATATGATGTTTCACAAGAACGCTTAATTTTATAGACTATAGAGGTAAGGAGTGATTCCCAATTTAATCTTTTAAGGGAAGAAACATATTCCCAACTATTTTATGTAGTTCAAAAGATGCCCCATTGTCCTTTAAAATGTTTGAAATATTTGGACTCCTTCCCTCTTAAGTTGATTGTGTTAAAACATTAATGGTACTAATCTAAGTTAACCACACAGTCTTGACTAGTTTTAGGAGTTTTGGTCCCATTTAATTGGCATTATGGATAGTACCATGCTCACTAAGGAATTGCAACATGACAAAAAGAATTATTTTCCTTTATTCTCTATAGGAACAACCACACATTGGGACTTTTAATTTTATGCATCATCTCATCACCATATTTCCTAGAACTATCTTAAAAACTACAACTCTAAAGACCTTCCATGTTTTTAGTAACCAACATATCAACCAAGAAATATCATCCCTAACTAATGTTTTTAAATTGAATATATATTGGAATAAGCACATCTCTAGAGCAGTAGATGGGCTGACTTCATGTAGATGGACCAAACTATGCCACAAGAAGTGATTTGATGAATTTGATAGAAAAATGTTAGTTACTAATCTTTAATTTAGATGCATTTTTAGATAGAATTTCCTATTTTCTAATGCGCTATTGGTTTTTTCTAGAATCCAATTAAAGGTAGAGGACTCAAGAATTGATCACTTTATATTTGTCCCTCTCAAGATCATATGTTGTTTTTTTGAATCACCCTTAAATTTTTATCACAACTTATTTGGTAAGTTCTCTACTTAAATCTAAAGTTTTAGGACCACATCATCAACTATGATGGCACATCAACATTTTTTTTGAGGTGACTATCTAAAGACAAAGAAGGTTAGATCAATAGTTGTCATCAAGTGATAATAGTTGTGTCTTAAGACATGTTTTGTTAGTGTGTCGATCCGAAAACACATGATTTGTTACTTTTTAGAACTAAAGAGAACATTTCATCCAATTATAAGTAGTAATGATTAACACTGATAACCTTTAAGTCACAATTAATAGTGCTATACTATTAAAAATATTAGGTATTAAATCTACACACTAGATCACAACAAATGCAACACACTCAAACATTGAGTCATTTCCCCTATATACACATGGTTTTCAATGTTTATGATGCAGATGAAGAGTTTTTATTAATTTCAATATCTTTCTTTAATTTTCCTCTTCAAATATCTTTTTAATTTTCCTATGATATAGGTGAACTTTAACTAGATATGGTGCTTGGTAACATTAAGCGAGTGACTAACAAGTGTAGATTTGATACCATGTTCAAGTTTGATTCTTCACTACATGTGTCTCTTGATTATAATGTAAACGAAATGATCTAATTCACCAATATATGATGTTTCACAAGAACACTTAATTTGATAGACTATAGAGTTAAGTGATTCCTAGTTATCTTTTAAGGGAAGAATCATATTCCCAATCATTTTATGTATCTTAAAAGATGCCCCAATGTCTTTCTTCTTTAAAATATTTGAAATTTTTGAATTCCTCCCCTCTTAAGTTGAAATGGTGGAAGTGTTAACATTGATGGCACTAATCTATGTTGACTACATAGTCTTGACTAGTTAGAGGAGTTTCAATCCCATTTAATTAGCATTATGGATAGTACCAAGCTCACTAAGGAATAAGAAAAAGACAAAAATATATGTTTTTGCTTATTTTCTTAGAAAAATCTATAGACCTTTTATTAGTTACTAAAGTTTTTAAACTGAAATGATATTGAAATAAACACATTTCTAAAGTGTTTAGATGGGTTGCACCATGTTCAAATCGACCAAATTATGCCACAACAAGCGCAATAGGATTAATGAGTCCAATGGCACAATTGTTACCGTTTATCCTTATGTAGAAGGTATCTTAAATAAAATTCAAAAAATAAATTGGGATGTCTTCTAAACTATGTTAGAAGGTTAGGAATGGTTTTTCTCCTAAAGAGTCAAAGTGAACCATTTGTTGACTCTAAGTTTTATAAAATTGAGTGCTCTTGCCTAACCTCTTATATTTGTGAAATGAAGCATGAGCTTTGCATGCAATAGCAAATTTACAATTAATGAACTCACTTAACACTAAACACCACATACACTTAGAATTCGCATAAATCTTATTGAAAAAAAATTAAGGAAAGAAGTCGAGATTAACAAAAACCCTCACAATCTCAATAGAAATGAAAATTAAATTCTTGAGAACTTATCATCAATACCCTTAAACCTTAATTTAAAAACACTCTCCCCATTTTTCCCTTTTGTGTTTGAATAAAATTTAGAAGTTTTTAGAAGTCTATATACTTTTTAAAATAATTCAAATTAAAAAAAATCTTATAAAATTTCTCGTTGCTATATTCTTTGATCACAAGAAAATATTGATAAACGCTAAATACACTTTTTAGTTTTCTTCCAGAAAAGACTCCACCTAATTTTCAATTTATTAAGAACATCAAATATTCGAATAAATTATAAATTAATAATATCTTCATATTAAAACTGCGACATTCGAACCCTAAACTTGACGGTCGATTTGCATGTCAAACCAATTTTTGGTGAAGATCATCCATTCAAAGCTGCAGTTCAAATGCTAAGGCACACCTATTTACAGAAAACATTGTACCCTAAATATATATTCTGCTACAATCCTATATAAATTTCAACCGTCCGCCAAAAATTTCTCTTTTCATGTGATAAGGTTCTGCAATTTTGAATTGTACTTTACAGATAAAACAAATAAAAACGGCCAGATCAAATTTAGCCCCTGTGCATAATAATGGCTGATTCTGGTGCACTCTGCATTTTTGTTTCATTCTTTTCTGAGAATTTCAGAACTGTTGAGTAATTTAAGCACAAGCAGGCGTAAAAAGTGGTTTAGCAGAAGAAAAGTACCTTGTTTTTGTTGATTCAGGGTGAGTACTCGCGGACGAAAAGGCTACAGGGGCAAGGGTTTCAGTTCACATGGACTGTCCATTTCTGTCCTTGAACTTTCTGCTGCCGAAAATATCGTCCACCACTTCGACATATTTAAATGTGGAAGAATTGGGAGAGAAGGTTCCAGAAAGTGATATATTCTCGGCGTGGAAGGTAAAGCATGATATTCGCATGTGTTTATTTTTTTAAAAATGGAATAAGGGTTTATTATATTTAAATATATATTATTATTTTCAAAAGGAATGAAGAATATAATTGTACTTGAGTTTAGGTGAGTATATAATAATATTATAAATATGGTAGACGGGGTAATAAATTTGAGTAAAAAAATAAATAATTTGGTAAATCGTAATCTTTTGAATTATTCTTTATAGTTGGCAAGTCTTATTTATTAGGAGGGTTTTGTGTTTGTTAGTAGCATTATTATTAGTTTGTTTTTGGTGAGTATCATGTGGAGGGGAACTATTATTTTTAATAGGAGTAGTCAAAGATAATTTAAGAAATTTATTATTTTGACTACCATCATTATTCCAACTATGGGGTTGTGAAGTAGTGAAGGGCTAATGGGAGTTTTGGGACCATCCTTGAGATCTTCATTGTGGTAGAGGAGAACCAGGGAAGTTGTGACAAGCTCGAGAACTACATCTACATCCATGTTGATGCCTTTGAGGATCTATTGACCCCTATGAAAAGGGGAGATTGGTGAGACTTGGGCAATAGTGCAAAGAACATTGTTCCAATGATCTAACACTTGCAAACGAGCAACATCTAGTGTAACCTTATTTGCTTGCACCTAGATTTGTAAAAGAACATTGGAACAAATCATTGAATTATAGTATAGAGAAAAGTGAATATTAACATAAGTTCT
>VDFB02159264.1:0-10243 GCA_007258455.2 Sequoia sempervirens | reverse complement strand
AATTAGAGACTATAATGTATCATTTTTTTTGTTTTGAACTAGAGTTCAAGAAGCTTGGAGATGGATACATGACTTCTTCAAGTCATTTTTGGCTTAGCCCTTTCTAATTGCATATAGTTTTATCAAGAAACTTTCCTTCTCTTCCATTTATTTTTTTCTTGATTTAACATGCTTTAAAGGTGGAAATTCTATTTAGTTTTTGGAGAGATAAAAAAATAGTTCCTCCTTTTTAGATTGTTTAGTTGATGTTCACTTTTCTCTATATAGTAAAACTATGATTTCCTCTAGTGTTCTTTTGTATATCTAGGCCAAATTTCATAACATTGCATTATAGTTTATATATCTTTAGGAGCTCATTGATCACTAAGATAATGCTTTCTCCATAGTTAATTTTTTTAGCTACAACCTCATAGTTGTGGTCATGGTTAATCTAGTAGACAAAATTGTAGATTCTATTCACAAGGATCTAAATTTCAAGGTTCTAGGAATTATTCTACTCAAATGTGGTTTCAAATCTCTTGGCCACCTTCCTCCTCTTCTCATGGTTATGTTGGTCTTGGTTGAAAAGTTATCTTCCATGGAGTTGGATATTTCTCATATTCATTCTTAACAACCTTTTGATAAAGAGCAAGAGGATGATGATGTTCTTACCATCTATGAGCCTATTAATGAGGGTTCTAACCCCATCTATGTATGGGGTAAACTTGATGACCATAATCCCCTCCTACTAGTGCTACTATAATCAAATAACATCTTTAATTCATTTTTTTGATGTTTAAGATTAGTCTTTCTTTTAAAAAACTATCTTTTATTTGTACTTAGTCTTACCAATAATCTAAAGATGTTCCTTTCTCCCACCCACCACTTTTTATGAGTAGTGTATTATTATATTTTTAATAAATAAAAGATGATAAATTCTTATTCAAAAAATATTATACATTTATGTGGCTATCTTTTTACTATCCTTTTTTCTACTATACATACCTTTTTCCTTTAATTAGTTGAAACATTCAATAAGAGTTGTCTAAAATATGTCTACACAAACCTTAATTTTGTTGAGATAATTATTGATAAGATCTACTACAATGATGCATGCCCAAAAAATAAAAAAATATATAGTAAAGATATGTTATCCCTTGATTTTCAAATTGCTCAATTTCAAAATTTTCATATATAATCCATTGTTTGATTGATTGATAATATATTTCTCCTTAGTGTCTTTAGGATTGGCTAACATTTAAGCATGTTCAAAGGTCATGATTTTTGAAGCCTTATTGTTAGTTGGTTAATTTGTATCCTATCTTCATAAATTGTCAAACTCAATCTATAATTGCCAAGTCGAATTGGTTAGTATAGGTTGATGATGTTAGTTCCAATGTTAGGGTCCATATTGAAAAGTATTTTATGTATACTTCCAATTGTACTCATGTATGAACTTGTGCATTGGTGAAAAATGCAAAAAAAATTAAATTTTAAAAACCATGAATTTTTTGAAAAATATTATTTAGGGGGATGTTCTAGATGGTATTATGAGAAATGCAACCAGTTTTCATAATGACCCACTTCTTAGTTTAGGAGAATTTAAAGTTTTGATTTTATTGGTCAAATTTTAGGAAATATTAAATTAAAATCCCTAGTTGCTCAAAAAGAAATTATTTTTCTAGTTTTTTATTGTAATGGTGTTTTTGTCATCGTAGAGAAGTTTCAAGGAAAAATGTTTGCCAAAAAGTATTGTGGAATTAATTTCAAAATTTTCCAAAGCACTATTTTTATCATTAAAGGAGTTTTCCAAGCTTTTTAAAGATTTTATTGATTGATGGAAAAATCGAATTAGTTTTCATATTCATTCCCTTCACTAATCCTACTATCCTCTTTCATTTGAAAATCATAACCTTCACTAGTACTACTATTCTCCCTTATTCGAAAATCATAACCTTCACTAATGCTACCATGCTACCAAGTGCAAAACTCCGAAACTCTTCTCTATTGCTCCCATACTACCAAATTTGAAACTCTAAAACCTTAAGCATTTCAAGGAAGGAAAAAGAGACTATCATAACTACTTCTAAGGAAGCTACAAACTTGCAGGTAATCTATGGAAGCTTACAAATAGCATGAAGATTGTCAAAGGCAATGCCTCAAAGACAGGTTACCTCATGGAATGCCTGATCGTTGGTGAAGACAAGAAAACGTAAACCAAACTCAAACACTCATTAGTGGGGTTAGTTTACATCTGCCAATCTACTAATACTTCTATGAAATAACATATCTATGCTCAAATTAAAAAATAAACAAATGGAGTGCAGACAGGGGCAGAGGTCTGGGCGGGAAAATGGGTCTTTTGAATCATCCGTAATCGGGAAAGTGGTGATGGCAGGATGGATTCATAAGGCCCGTGTCACGAAGTCTCAGCTTCAAGTAAGAAGAAAAGCGTGGAGGATCCGGAATGAGAGGATTCCCCAAAAAAATTTGTGGACGACCCAGGTAGGAAGGATATTCCGGTCCCTTCCTCTAAGATGCCAGCCAGCGGTTGCCCTAAAGATAACCTCAAAGGTGTGGTGGGGTCTAGTGACATGAATGGAGGGCATCGTAAGAAGTGGGCCTCTCTGTTTGGGGTTAAACCTAATGGTAAGTCAACTTTTCCTCCTATGCGCAACATCTCTTGCCCTACGGCTGGAAAATTTGCAATTTCTATTCCAAACGAGATCATTGATCATAATATAGCTCTAATGGATAGTTCCCTAGTTGGCAAATTTATGGGCCAAAGGCCAAATATAGAGATTGTCAGGGATTTTGTTCGAAAGAAATGGAGAACAAATGGTAGTGTCTTTGTTGCGGCTCTCCCAAAAGGCTTCTTTGCTTTTGAGTTCTCGAACAGAGAAGACATTAAGGAAGTTAGAAGTGGAGGACCATGGGTTATTGGGAAATCAACTCTTGCACTTAAGAAATGGTCTTCAAATTTAGATCTAACGGACTCCATCTTTGAGACTATTCCAGTATGGGCCAAGCTTCATTGTCTTCCTTTAGAATACTAGAACGAGGATGTTTTTGTGGGGAGCTACTATCGATTGATCCAATGACAGTAGCAAGAAAAAGACTGGTGTTTGCCAGAATATGTGTGGGTGTCTCTCAGGAAGCGGATCTCCCCTCCTCTGTGGAGATCCATTCGAAACTTGGCTCTTGGTCACAGGCTATTGAGTTTGAGACCATCCATTTTGCCTACTTCAACTGTAGAAAATCTGGCCATTAGGCTAAGCAATGCACCCTTAAGGTAGTAAAAGAAATGGAAGACCCTAAAAGGGCCTCAAAAGTGGTATGGAAAAAGAAGCAGGGGGAAAAATTAGCAACGGCATCAGTGAGAAAGCAAGCAGATTCTCCTAATAATACTTCGGGTGATGCTATAAATGAAGGCTCTACCTTCCAGATCCCCCAAGGTTTGGTTACGGAGTTTAACTCTGATTCTCAGGACAAAGAGGAAAGGGTGGAAAGTGATGGTGGGAACTTAGCCCTAGGAAAGGTGAAGGATTCTCTAGATAATATTTCAGGTGAGGCTGGTAAAGAAGGCTCCGCCTTCCAGATCCCCCAAGTTTTGATACCGGAGTTTAACTCTGACTCTTAGGACAAAGGGGAAAGTGTGGAATGTGATGTGGGGAATTTAGCCCTAAGCAAGGAGGAAGATTCTCTTGCCCCAATAATGAGCCCCTTTGGTCGAGACCCCATGACACCAGGGTTGGACGATATTCCAATTCAGGGTCTTTCTCTGGAGGTAGGCATTCCTTTGATCGTGTCCCCGATTCAGGCAAATAACCCAGTAGTTGAATCCAGCTCGGATGTGGCTCCTATTGAAGTTGTTAAAGACACTTATTCGGACCCCAGCCAGGTAAGCTCTCTTGAAAGAAATAGCTCCTCGCCTTGTGTAAATGGGCTCATGGATACTCTCCCCTGGGAACAGAAATTCTTCTCTGAAAAAGAATGGGAATCCAGTAAAGAATCAGATAGTCAAGAGGACACAGATAGAGAAGAGGTGTTATCTAAGAAAAAGAAGAAAAAAGTGAAAATCAAAATCACCCCTTGCGGGATCTCAACAAGATCGAGAGAAAAAGCAGACTGTGGGGCAATTTCTTTGGCCAGAGGAAGAAGACCTAAAATTTGGATAAGAGAGCACATTAGCTTTCAAGATATTGCAGATGGCTGCCAAAAAACCATCCCTGAGATCCTCCTCCCTCCTAAATTGTCATGAAGTTATTATCCTAGAATATAAGGGGACTAAATAACCCCCACAAGTAGGATATTTTACACAATTTTTCCCGGGACCAAAAGCCTGATATTCTCCTCATTCAGGAAACTAAAATGCTAAGTGAAAAGGTGGAAAAGATTTCTTTGTTCCAGCACTGCTCCATTCAGGGAAGTGATTCTGCTGGTGCCTCTGGTGGGGTTGCAACTTTTTGGAACTGTAAGGTCATAAGAGGTGATCCACTTTTTTCTCATCCTAATCATGTTGCCACTAGATTTACTCATATAAGGGACAACTTCAGTTGGATCTAGTCTAATATTTATGCTCCTAACTACAAAAAAGCTCGGAAGGCTTTTTGGAAAGAGCTGGTTGCTTTTCGGAATATCTTTCAAAATGACCCTTGGGTTGTCATGGGAGATTTTAATTCCCCTCTCCTTCAGGGTGAGAAGTTTGGCAGCTCTTAGATCAATGAAGAAAGCAAAGAGGATCTTTTGGAATTCATCAACAATCAGGCCTTGATTGACCTGGACTTGCAAGGGAGCTCTTACACATGGTCGAATCAAAGAGTTATGTTTGATCTGATCCAGGAGAGACTTGATAGAACCCTTGTTTCTGATGTATGGCTCTTAAATTATTGTTGTTCTTTGAAAACCCTCCTTAGGAATGGATCCGACCATTTTCCTATTAGTTTTGTTGCTGACCCCTTAAAGATTAAGAGGAATACTCCTTTTCGTTTCGAGAAGATGTGGCTTTCCCATCCTCTCCTCCGAGAGGAAATAAAGAAATGGTGGAATATTAATATAAAGGGTACTGCCTTATTTAGAATCGCCAAAAAATTAAGAGAAGTTAAAATGAATCTCAGAAAGTGGAAAAAAGAGTCTTTTGGCAATATCTTTCAAATCAAATCTGATCTTCAGTTTAGGCTTTTTGAAATCCAAAAAAAAGTTCAGAAGGAAGGCTACTTGAATGAAACTAAGGAAAAGGAAAACGAGATTCTCACAAAACTTCACGAGATAGTTGCTAGAGAAGAGGAATTTTGGAGACAAAGGTCCAGAGCTCTCTAGTTAAAGGCTGGAGAAAAAAACACTAGATACTTTCATCTTTCAGCTTCTAAACACAAAGCAGCTAATAAAATCTCAGCAATTATGGTTTATGGCAAAACTTATGAGGAGGAAGAGGACATCAGAAGAGAGGTTGTCCTATTCTTTAAGAACCTTTTGTCTGAGAAAGAGGGAATTAACTTGGAGGATCAAAATCAATTACTGGAGGCTATCCCCAGGATTGTTAACTCTAGAGACAATGAAATGCTGATAGCTATACCCTCTAGCGAGGAAATTAAAAAAGTTGTTTTCTCTTTTGAAGGAAGCAAAGCGCCTGGTCCTGATGGCTTCCCTTTACTTTTTTTCTATTGGTTCTAGAACATTGTTGGGGAGGATGTTGAGAAGGCGGTGAAAGAGTTCTTCCGTTCTAGAAACCTTCTAAAGGAGTTAAATGCCACTTTCTTGGTTCTTATCCCCAAAAAACCTGGAGTGCAGGATTTTGAAGGCTTCAGACCTATCAGCCTCTGTAACTCCTTCTATAAAATTATTTCGAAGGTGCTTACCTCTAGGCTGCTTCTCATTCTGCCCACTATTATTGCTCCTCAAAAGAATGGTTTTATGCCTGGAAGATAAATTCTTGACTCCATTGTCCATGCTCATGAGAATATTCACTCCCTCTTGGTCTCTAAATTGGAAGGATTTCTTCTAAAGCTTGACATCTCGAAGGATTATGATAGGGTGGACTGGAACTTTCTGTTTAAGATCTTAAAATCTTTTGGATTCAATTAAAGGGTTTTGCAGCTGATTGAACAACTCATTACTTTTGTTTCTGTGGTGGTTCTGATTAATGGGTCCCCTTCCACTTTTTTCTGTAGTTCTAGAGGGTTAAGACAGGGAGATCCCATTTCTCCTATCCTCTTCACGATTATGGCTGAGAGTTTTGGTAGGAATATGAGTAAATTGGTTGCTCAAAGATCTATTATGGGGCTCAAACCGTCTTCGAGCAATTTGATATGCTCTCATCAATAGTTTGTGGATGACACTCTGCTGATGGGTAGATCTGTTGTCTCGGAAGCTAAAGAGATGAAGAAACTTTTGGATACCTATGGAGGAGCTTCTGGTCAGGTGATAAATAAGAAAAAAAGTTCGATGTATTTCTTTAACACACCTTTGCACAGACAGAGGAAGATAGCTGGAATTCTTGGTTGCAAGATAGAGTCCCTTCCTGCTACTTATCTAGGATTACCTCTATGTTTAAAACCTCTGGATTCTTTCTGGATCTCTCTGGTTGATAGGTTTGGGAAAAAACTTTCTGGCTGGAAAGGAGCTCGCCTAAGCCAAGCCGGAAAACTCCAGCTTCTTAAAGCCTCTCTACAGAATCTCCCTATCTATGTTCTTAGTCTTTTTAAAATTCCATCCAAATATGCTGAAACCATTGAGAAGATTCAAAAGAGATTCCTTTGGTCAGGAGTCAAAGAAAGAAAAAGAATGCCTCTTGTTGGATGGGACTTGGTTTGCAAATCTAAAAAGGATGGAGGCCTTGGGCTAAGAAAAATCAGACTGCTGAACAAGTCGCTCCTAGCTAAACAGATATGGAGACTATTCTTCTCCTCTGGGGAATGGAGTGAAATAATTAAAAGTAAGTATTTGCAGAATAACAATTCCTTCAAAGATCTTATTGAGAATCCTAATCTCCCGAAAGGATCAAGTTGTTGGAACTATATGATTGATGGGATAAAGGTTGTGAAACTGGGATTGAAATGGCAGGTTCGTAATGGTAACCAGATCAGATTTTGGGATGACTGTTGGCTGCGTAATGAACCTCTGTCTCAGGATGGGAATCTCAGTAGATGGGCTGAGTTTTGCAAAGATACTTTTGGCCTCTTTGTTAAAAACTACTGGCGGGATGGTAAGTGGATCAATCTCCCCTTGATAAACCCTATTTTGGTCTTTGTTTACTCCTCTTTGAATGTTGTCAGACTGTGCCTGAATCAGGAGGATAGTCTTATCTGGAAGTATGAGCCTTCTGGGTGCTTTTCTGTCTCATCCGCTTTTGCCCGGCTTTCTCATGCTCTTAATCCTCCCCCTCTGTGGTCGCATGCTTGGACTAAGCATCTCTTACCTAAGGTTAACATCTTTTTCTGGTCCTTGCTGCAAAATAAAGTGCTAACTGTGGATAATCTTAGCAAAAGAGGTGTTTTGCTCCCCAATAGATGCTACCTCTGTAAAAGCAACGCTGAATCAGTTAACCACCTCTTTATCCACTGTCCTTTCTCCTCTATGGTTTGGGACAAGCTTCTGAAATGTTGGCATTTTTCTTGGATCCCCCCGGAGTGGGTTGAAGATTTTTTTGTTCAATGGAAAGCCCCTTCTCTCAACCCCTTTATAAAAAAACTTTGGGCTTTCTCGTTCCCCCATGTGACTTGGGGAATTTGGAAAGAGAGAAACAACAGGATCTTCAGGGATAAGGAGTCGTCGGAGGAAATTGTGTTTGAAAGAATTCTTAGGATGATTAAAGAAAACTTCTCTGTGGTTCCCTTCAGGGAGGACAAGTTTGAGGCTATGGTTTGCTCTCCTTATGAAAGCCTGATTGCTAGGGAATGGAGAATTAAATGGGATATTTCCAATGTTCCTAATACAACCAAAAAGTCTAGGGAGGGAGTTTGCTGGAGTTTTCCTATGGATGGCTAGGCCAAAGCCAACTTCGATGGCATGGCCAAAGGAAATCTAGGGAAGGCTGGGTGTGGTGGGGTCCTAAGCGACTCGGCAGGTAACTTTATGGGAGCCGTTGCCACCCCTTTGGGGGTCCAAACTAATCACGTGGCGGAAGCGGCAGGTGCTTATTACATAATCAACCTTGCAGTGGAAATTAAATGTAAAAATTTATGGCTTGAAGGTGATTCAAAAAATATAATAGATAGCCTTTGTGGTAGGTCCCAGCCCACATGGTCGATTAAAAACTAGATTGAAGATGCTAAGGTTTTACTTAGTAAGTTCGACAGAATAAAAATCAGTCATACTTACTGTGAGGCGAATGCTATAGCGGATTTTTTTGCCAATGAGGGAGTTAAGAGTGATAAAATCCTCATGTGGCACAAAAGAATTGACCTCCATTCTGATGTTCAAGCTTTAATGGTGCTCGATGCGGTGAATGGAAAAGTGGCGGCTTCTTGTAATAATGAGGAAGGTACAAGTCATGACTAACAAAATGAGTAGACATTATGGGACCGCGAGGATCCAGCAGAAAAATTATTTACCTTAGCACGCTTTGTGGGTCTTGCAAAGCAAAGGAACTATCTAGAACAGGTTCTCAGGTCGCAACAGTATTCACACCAAGATCTCAAAAATGGGTGGGGAACGGAAGAGGGTTGAACCTACCAGTTTCGAGTCACACACCAAGAACACTAAAGCGTGGAGCAAAATAAGAAGGGGTGGCTTACTTCCATTCATTGAGAAACTCCATGGCCCTCAGGAGGAGATTACTGATTTCTTTGAGAAAAATTGGAATAATGGGGAGGTTCTCCTCTTTGGGAGGAAAGTTCAAATTGATGAGGCTTTGATAGCGGAGGTAACTGGCATCCCGATTGAAGAGCATAATTTTTTTAGAGACAGGAAATTCTCTGACGAAGTTGTGATGAGGTTCCCTAAGACCGAAATGGAGAAGCAAAAACTTGTCAAGATGATGAACAGTTACTATGAAGCGGACACCATAAAAGCTTTATGGAGAAAAGTGCTAAGGGTTATCATGGAGTACATCACTCTTGACGGTTGCTTCACTAGGGTTTATGGATATCACTTTGTGCTGCTCAATCACTTCGAGCATAAGGTGCGTGTTTCCATCCCTTTCTTCTTGCTATGTTCCCTAAGAAATAACTTTTCTGACCACAGTAGGAGCCCTAAAAGATACCCGATTCTTCACATGGGTCTTGTAAGGCTCATCTATGAGCACTTTCAGAATATGCCTGCCCTATCAAACCCTATAGCCCCTTTGGAGCATGATGAGGATGATACAGAGCCTAGTATATCTGAGACAAAAGTTTCTTTCGACCGTGTCAAGCTTTCCTCGCTTCCCCTGCCCTCCCCTTCTTCCTCTGGCCAATCCCCCTAGCCTTCTGGTGCCTTCTCTATTCCTGCCCCTAGCCACACAAACCCTAATGCTAAAGTGGTGGGCTCTAGTTCTCTAGTTAACAAGTTAGTCTCCTACCCTGATGACTCTCCTATTGTTTTTGCTAAAGCGGCCAAGGTCAGTCTTGAGGATCCCCATTTCCCTCAGACTATTCAACAGAAGAACTGTAGCCCTCCTAGAGGTGCGAAGTCGGTTAATTTTGGGGTCAATTCTGATTGTGACCCCCCTTTTGACTTCGTTGGAACTGTCAAGAGATGTTCTGTGGACCAAATTTAATTCTGCCAAATGGTTATTCTATGAAATCAGTGAGTTGAAGACCAAAAATCTATCTCTTCATAGTAAGTTGGGTGAAATTGAAGCCAAAGTTGCGAGGCTAATTCAGCTCAAAGTGGAGAAGAATACCGTTCTGAAGGATAACATACAAAAGGACAACACTGTTAAAACTGATCTTGATAAAATTAAAGGAACCATGAAAACAATTGCTGATTAGAACTGCAGAATTGCCAGACATAACTCTTTAATCATCAAATCCATGACCGAAAGATTGGAGAAAACCCATAAAAGAGCATTGATTTTCGACCTTGATCGGGAGAAAGACCAGGATGAGGAAGCGGGGATCTCTAAGCGAACCAAATCAAGTATGAAAAGAAAAGCCCTGACTACCCCAAATATGACTCAGATTTTCATGGAGGGGGTCCAGGATATGGTGGACCTGGAAGAGGTTGCTGACGAGCTTCTGAAGTCTATGGATTAGTTGTGGCTGGGCCTAGTTTTGGCTATTTGTCCGATTAAGTCTAATGGCTTTTATGACTTTGTGGCTGTACATTTGCTTGTTTTTCTCTA
>VDFB02159263.1:0-12724 GCA_007258455.2 Sequoia sempervirens | reverse complement strand
GTGGAATGGCCATGAACTCTATGATAGGCATAGAATGAAGTTTTGTAATAAAATTTCTTTTGAGTTCTTGGAGGGAGAGAGATCAAGTGATCTTGGAGGAGTCTCGACAAGATACCCTCTTGATCAAGAGGAGAAGTAGTGTTTTTTTTTTGTGGCAAAGAGATGTCTTGCTTAGTACATGATGTCATATCTACGCAAGGTTCTTTAGATTGCAAGATTTTGTTCTCACTCTTACAGGAGGAGGAAAAATCTATCGAATAAAAATCATTGGTGTCTTGTGAGATGACATTGACATTAAGCAGAGGTGTATTTATTTGTTGGATGATTTGTAAAGGAGAATGTTGATGTCGATTTTACTCGTAGAAAACAAGGTGAATAAATTCTTGATAGACAAGACTACAAAGAGCATATCCTTCTTGAAAGATATGGAACAAAGACAACCTAAAGGGGAATTATGTTTTAATAGGAAAATATTGGCTTTAGTTCAATCCCAAGTGTCTGATAACCAGGTCATGATTGCACTAGGGTCACTCTTGGGTATTGATGTGATATTTTTGTTAATCTCAAAGGGACTACTATTTTGAATTAATATTTTAGGCATTAGATTTTCAATTGAATCATAAATTCAAGCATCATGAAATCTAAAGATTTACTATAATATTTCATGAACATTACAAACTTTTTGCTATCACTTAGTAGATTTAGCATTAAGCATTTTCAATAAAATTTCATCCATTCATTCAAATTTTGGAACATTTCCAAGAATGTAAACATAGATACTCTAAAATAAAGCATAAAAATACTAAAAATTAAAATTTTCTCCTAGTTATTCTCCTTGGATTCCCCAAAGAATCAATTAAAACAGAGTAAACCATTGTATACTTCACCAGATTGCTTCACAACTACATATAAAAGGTGAAAGCTTTTAAAGGGAGGCGTTTTATTTCTAGACATTGAGTAGGTTTTGTATGCACCCTTAAATGACACAGCATACAATCTTGTTCGGCTAAACTAACAAAACTAGCTACAAAAGATACTGAGATAGGTAGCTATCTAATAAGCTCTAATATTAATCAATGTCTACGTGCATACAAGGTTTTACGTCAGAATGGTTCAAAAAACAGGAAAATAGAACAAAACTCAAAAGTTTATGCTCCTCCAACATCCACAAATTTTTAACTTAAAATAAAAAAGGGGATCCTCTAGCCTTTTATAGAACACAAGGCTTAGATAGGATAAGAAAGACACATGAGAGGAAATCCAAGGGACTAATCTGATCAAGGCATGTGGAATGTAGTGACCAATAGAAGAATTATAATTGAAATCAATGGAAGTCAACTTCCTTTATACATTGAAGATCTTCATGTGTTAATCCATAATCATCACTAGGATGATACTTTGAATCAAGATAGTGTGTAGGGACTTCCCATACATTCAAAATGAACAAGTGGAATTTTCACCCCCACACATTGCTTGGCTCTAGTTCTACCACTCTCTAGAATGGGCTTCCTTAGAGGTTGGTGCTTTTCATCTGCCACATGTGAAATACTGAGAACTCCACCATTCTTATGGATTCAAGCTCCTCTGCCAATAGTATCCCAGAATAAATGAACCATAATGAAAATAATTCTATCCATGATTCAAGTTTTCCTAATCATCCATATCCAAACTTTGCATAACAATCCATATCTTCTGCAATGACAAATTCCACACATTAAGTCCCCTTAAATGAAAGAAAACATTCATAACCTCTCATGTAAATAAAACCATTATTCAAATGTTAATACAAAATCTCGTAATTAACACACTTTCTAGCATATCATAAATCCTCACATATATACCATACTATTGGAATCATTAGATAAACTTAAGATTTTAGCATTTTTATAACCTAGTACCTGGTACTTTGTATTCAGCTTTACCCACTAACTTTCCTAGACCTTGGCTATATTGTGACTCCATTATACCGAACTCCATCATACTAGACTCCATCATACCGAATCAAACCCTTCCATTCAAACTCGCATTACCTTTCACCTTTTTACATGTTTCTAGTACCTAGTATCCGATGCCCAAAACACTTACCTTACAAAGTACTTTTATTATCAAATATTTCTCTTTGCTCTTCACTCTCGGTGATCTTTCAATTTGCTAGATCCTGCCATAAAAGTTATTTTTTTACTTGGGTCCCCAAGTCTTTTCAGTCTTGTGGTGTGTTGTGAGACCACACAACAAAGAACAATCAAGACCACTAGTGTCTATTAGCTCATGATGCTTTATAGTTAAGGTTGGCTTAGAATAATGTTGTGTGAGAGTGTTGATATTGAGGGAAGGTTTGATTACTTCTATCAAAGGAAAATAACCAATACCATGAGTTGTTCCTTGCATGTTAGGATCGATGGGGACACATATACCTTGCTCTCTAGCACCACATCCTTTTCCACTATAGCCAAGTTGTTTCATAAGTTCATAAGCTTTTCCATAAATCTTTTTCATTGCTTTTGAATCAGGTGGTTGTTTGTTGTTGTGTTCATCAAAGGTTGTGTATTTTGCTTCTTTGTCTAAAGTGGTTGAGGCAGATGCTTTTGAAAGGTCATTTGAATTTTGTGTTGTCATTTTCATTGTTTCTTTTCCCTTATTTGAATCTTTGTGGATGATTTTGTACTCTCCCATGAAGTCATGTTTGAAATCCAAGGAACCCCAATCATCTTCTAATGGCATCATGACTTGTTCAATATGTTGTTTTTTGTCTGTTTATTGTGTGGGTTCCACTTGTGTGGTTGGTGTTAAAGTGTTCAAGGGGTTCTCTTTATTTTTCTCAAGTTGCAAGACACTATAAGGCTCATGATCATAATCAAGTATTCACACTTTTTTGTTGTAGATGTATTTCATTTTTTTATAAAGAGTGGAAGGCACACCATTCATTGCATGAATCCACGACCTACCTAAAATAAGGTTGTATGAAATATCATGAGGCATAACCTAGATCGGTGTGTTCAATGTGACCATTCCAACTATAATAGGTAAAGTGATCACCCCAAGTGGTGTCTTTTAGAAATTGTTAAAGCCCTTAATAGATAAAGATTTCGGTTGAATTTTTGACTTATCCACATGAAGCCTAACCAAATTGTTTACACTACACACATTAAGGGTTGAGCCATTGTCAATAAGTGTTCACTTTATCCCTATCTAATTGTATTGAAAAATGATCATGAAAGCTTCGTTTTATTTTTGCACTTCTAAAGGGGGGAGTTCACTTTGGTGGAAAACAATGGCAACATTTATTCCTTGGATCATGGCTGCTATGTTAGTTGGTTGCACATTAGAAGGGACAAGAACTTGTTCCAAGGCTACTACTTGGATCATGTTGTGATAGTGAGGGGATGCTTTAATAAGATTCCATAAGGATATCTTAGCAAGAGTATTCTTTAGCTGTTCAACAAGATTGTAATCCCTTAAACCCTAAACCCTCATCCATCAACCCTTAAACCCTTTATCCTATGCATTAAACCCTCAACCCTCAATACTCAACCCTCTACCATATACAATGGACCCTCAACCCATGTACCTCAACCCATGCACCTCAATCCTACACCCTATACATTAAACCCTCAACCCTCAATTCTCAACCCTCTACCCTAGACATTGGACCCTCAACCCATGTACCTCAACCCATGCACCTCAACCTTGTACCCTATACATTAAATCCTCAACCCTCAATTCTCAACCCTCTACCCTATACATTGGACCCTCAACCCTAATCCCTCAACCCTATACCCTCAACCCATGTACCTCAACCCTATACCCTCATCCCTTAGCCATTAAACACTAAAATCCTCATCCCTCAACACTTAAACCCTCATCCCTTGACCCTTCAACCTTTAACCACCCAACCCTCTACCCTATACATTAAACCCTCAACCCTCAATTCTCAACCATCTACCATATACACTAGACCCTCAACCCTAATCCCTCAACCCATGTAGCTCAACACTATACCCTCATCCCTTATCCCTTAAACCCTTAAACCATCAACCCTTAAACTCCCAACCCTTGAACCATTAATCCCTCAACTCTCTACCCTATACATTAAACACTCAACCCTCAATTATCAACCCTCTACCCTATACATTGGACCCTCAACCCTCAACCTGAATCCCTCAACCCTATACCCTTAACCCTTAAACCGCTAAGCCCTCAACCCTAATCCCTCAACCCTCAACCCTTAAACACTAAAACCTAAACACTTAACCCCTAATCCCTTAACCCTTAAACCCTTAAATCTCTAAAACCCTCAACCCCTCAACCCTCAACCCTGACTTTAAACCTATACCCTATAACGTATGTGCGTGGATCACGATGGGCCAAAAGTGGAAATATGATGGGTATGTATTAATGATCTTTTTTTCACCCAAAATTGATTAAACAAAAAGGGTTTTTAAAAGAAATTCCTCATAATTGCACCAATATAAATTCTATGCTGGCCTTTGAATTTATTAAGTAATTGTTATTCATTTTCTATTTGAATTATGATTCAAAGTCCCGATTGATAGGTTGATTGAAAACATCTATAGCTTCAAAACAGCTGCTCTTACATTTTTAAATCCAAAACATTTATGACTTCTATGCTTTGTATACAATTATAGGATTTAAAAAAAAGAAAAATGAATTTGATGTGAAGTTTTGACCCTCAAGTTAAGGTGGTTAGATACACATTTTTATATTTTTAAAATTTGTAATAAAAAAACTATAATTATTAATTTACTTAGAAAAAAATCCAAAAAATGTGTTACATTGGGACATGAGTCCCCACTTTATATCTAAATCTTATAAAAAATATTATCATTTTAGCATGGTTAGGTGGTCGACAGATCACTTCACTTGTTTTTCTCTCTAAAAATTTATACCATTGCATTGAAATTTCAAATTTTCACCAAATAGATTTTTTATTTTTACAAAACCTAGTATTTTAGAAACTACATTCAATTTCTACAGATTCTATTCTTACATATATTTTAAATAATATAGATAACTTATTCAATTTTTTACATCAAGTTGCCTTAACTCTAATTTTTTCTAATTTTTTGCCACTTAAGGGCTTGTTTTTCCATGATGATCCTACACATAGCCTACCCTCAACCTTGCACCTCAACCTCAACCCTAAACCCTTAAACTCTCAACCCTCTACCCCCTACACTATACATTGAACCTTCAACCCTCAATTATCAACCCTCTACCATATACATTAAACCTTTAACCATCAATTCTCAACCCTCTACCCTATACATGGGATCCTCAACACTATACCATAAAACCTATACCCTAAATCCTATACCCTAATCCCTCATCCCTAAACCCTAAACTCAACCCTCAACCCCTCAACTCTCAACCCTTAAACCTATAAACTCAACCACACTTCAACCCTTAAACCCTTAAACCCTTTAACCCTCAACACTCAACCCTAATCCCTCAACCCTATACCTCAACCCTTAAATCCTTAAACCCTAAACCCTCAACCCTCAACCCTTAAACCCTCAACCCTAATCCCTCAACCCTATACCCTCAACCGTTAAAATCTTAAACCCACAACCATCTACCATGTACCATATACATTAATTGCTCACACCTCAATTCTCAACCCTTGACCCTATACATTGGATCCTCAACCCTAATCCCTCAACCATATACCCTAAAACCTATACCCTCAACCCTCAACCCTAAACCCTTAAACCCTCATCCCTCATCCCTCAACCCTTAAACCCTTAAACCATCAACCCTTAAACCCCTAACCCCTCAACCCTCTACCTTATACATTAAACCCTCAACCCTCAATTCTCAACCCTTTATCTTGTACATTGGACACAATACCCTCAACCCTCTACCCTTAACCCAATACCCTAAACCCTCAACCCTAATCCATTAGCCCTATACCCTCAAACCTCTACCCTTAACCCAATACCCCAAATCCTCAACCCTAATCCCTTAACCCTATACCCTTAACCCTCAACCCCCTAATCCTCAACCCCAAAACCCCTCAACCCTAATCCATCAACCCTAACTTCAACCCTATACCCTCAACCCTAAAACCCTTAAACCCTTAAAACAACCTCTACCCTATACATTAAAACCCTCAACCTTAATCCTCAACCCCATATCTGAAATCATTAATCCCTAAACCATCAACACTTTATCCCCATCCCATACATTAAACCCCCAACTCTAATCCCCTTAAACCTACACCTTAAAACCCCTTAATTTCTCAACCCTTAAAACCTTAATCCTTAAACCCCTAATCCTTAAACCTAATCCCTTAAACCCTAAACCCTCATCCCTTAAACCCTTAAACCCTTAAACCCTTAAACCTTCAACCCTTAAACCATTAATCCCTCAACCTTCTACCCTATACATTAAACCCTTAACCCTCAATTATTAACCATCTACACTATATATTGGACCATCAACCCTAATCCCTCAACCCTATACCCTCAACCCTTAAACCCTTAATCCCTTAAACCCTCAACTCTTTATCTTCTACCCTATGCATTAAACCCTCAAACCTAATCTCTCATACCTTTACCATAAACCATTAATACATTAATCCTTCAACCCTTAAACCCTCAACCCTTAAACCCTTAATCCCTAAACCTACTACCCTATACATGAAATCCTCAACCCTCAATTCGCAACCCTCTGCCCTATATATTGGACCCTCAACGTTAAACCCTAAACTCTCAACCCTTAACCATCTACCTTATACATTAGACACTCAATCCTAATCCCTCAACCCTAATTCCTCATGTAACGCCCTGCCGTATGAACCCCAAAGGACAACAACACAATAATTACCACACAATTTTTTTTTTTTAAATGCACATAGCATACATGTAATACACATCCAGTCATAACATGAATTTCATTTAAATAGATTCATTAACACATACATCCCTTGGGGTACACGAAGAGTCATTACGCGACTTAGATCCATACAACATCAATAAAGAATAAAATCCAAAGATATAATCATTAACAATAACAAATATAACACATACATGAAAAATTAATTAATAAGAAGCCATCTGCACATAAATACAACATATGCATGATTACATAACACATTGAATAACAACTACCATGGTCAATATCCACACCAAGTTTAACGTTTCATTACAGTACAATGTAAAAGAAGTACAATGATACAAGAGTGTTCCAAATATGAATGGAAACCATACACAAGATACCATGATACAAATAATTAGAGAAATACAAGTATCAAAATTGGCTCCAAGATAGATACAACTCTGGAGTCGCTGCAATAGCACCAATCCACTCCTCTCGATCCTCGACTGGGGACCCAATGGGGTGCATAGCACGTTCCACCCGACCATGTGAGTCCGAAGACCCACCCCCCGTGCTAGGAGCTAACAAGAAAGAGACCTCAACCAAGAACATCCAAACATGGAACCACAAGACTCAACAACATACCAAGGTATCATAACACTCAGGAATTAAAATGACATAATCAACCACATCCAGGAGTCATAAATCTCATCACATAAATCAAAACAATAGCTAGTAAACAAGGAACCAAAAGAAGGTATTAGCTTTTTCAAATCAGTGGAATTAAAACCATATCCTGGAATTGAAGCGCAATGATACAGTACAATGTACATCATATCCTGCAGTGCAAGAGTACAAGGTCAAAACCCAAAATTCACAAGATTTATCTGAGACCAAAGAATACACCAAGATCGGTAGGAATTCGCCATAAATCAATTTCAAAACAACTATGTCCATCAGTTCAAGACGAAGGAATACTTCGGTTTAGAAATAACATAAGAAGAGTGTGGGAGAGTGTCCGCGCGAAGCCGCATGGATTATCCGGGCTACCACTAAGCATGAAGCGCTATCCGTCGATAGATTATCCCCTACATTTTCAGTAGCTGGAGCCGTACTCGCATCTATAGTTATCCGGGCTTCCTATCTCAAAGGTACATTCGCGGGTTATCATGGAGCGTTAACGCTCGTGAAGAACAAGACAGCGATCTTGCCAGCCTGACCTTCCTCAATCCTTTAGTGCATGCATTGCTTTTCGAAGGATGAGGCATCAATTATCTTTTTAATGTGACTCTACCGACCCCCTAATTAATTATTTAAATTATCACTTTTTAATTTCACTCTAACGAGGGCTATCCTGGCGCCCCTTTGTGCGTCGACCACCCACTTAGAGCCACTCCCACTCTAGACACTCAAAACATAAAAACCAAATCCAAGGGTTGTACAACATAACAAGTACATTAGATCACAACAGAGAAGCATGCAAGGCATTACCCATCTTGCCATAAATACATAATCAAAAATCTCCTTGATTCCCGTACAACCCTTTCAAAAACATGAAACCAAAACATTTGCCACAACAAGGGCACATAAAAGGAGGAACATTAACCAATAGTAAAATAAACCTCTGGAAGATTCTCATAAAGTTACACTAGGGTTTCCCCATCAAAGAATTGACAGCAATAATTGCAAGACCTCAAAGAACTATTTCCAATATAAATATAATGAGAAAATACACCAAAATAAGATCAACAACTCCACTCAACAACACCAACAACTTCGATACGAACTAAATCGAGAATCCAAGGGAAACCTCTATTTTCTCCTCTCGAAATACCCATAACTCAAGAACTTTTCAATTTGACTCATTAACAACTCAAGCAGAACTGTCAATCATGACAGAGATAACCTTAACCAAATTGCCACTTAGGTAGAGAGCAAAAGAAAACATATAGAAATGTAAGTTAAATGAGAGAAAGTCCCTAACTCAAAATCAGCTCACGAAAAGTCACATTGAAAGGACCTATCGAGACAATACATAAAACCACTAATTCAAATATAATATATCCATTCATTCAATAAGAAGTAACTTGAAACCTTCTAAAAAGAACATTAGTTTAAAGATCAATCATTTCCAACATTTAAGAATAGCACAATATTACGAAGTGAAAATAACATCCAATGGTTTAAGCCATAAGACACTATTCACAAGTATACTCTTTCAAACACAAATATATTCCAATTTACACATTATAACAACAATCTCCCTTCGAAGATCAACCCATTCAAACCAACAATTTGATCTTGATATCAATCACAAGTATTTTCTAGAAAGAATATGAGGGAAATTGACTTAGAAAAGATCATCTAATTTTATTCATTTACATAAACCCTTTGTTTAACTAAATATAATTAATCAAAACATTTATCGAATCAACAATCATTCACTAGCCTTTATCGTAATACCCAACTATTCAAAGTTTTCAAATTTATTTACTTCCATTTATCTTATAAATCAATTCTCCCACCTAAATAGAAATAATCCTTATCGCCAATATTATCTACATACAAAACTCTACTTTTCATTATTTCTAAGTTAACTATCCCACTTGAAATTAATCAAATTGAGAATAAACTAATCTATCAATGTTACCCAAATTATTAACATAAAGAAACTCTCTCTCTAATTACTTTACTAACCTACTCAATAACATAATACCTAACTTAACTACCTAATAATTCTAATTTTCTAACTCCTATAATTAAATCATTTTCTGAACATAAACACATTAATCACAAAGTCTTAAGGAATAATTCCATACAAGGAAACCATCAACACATCAACCTTTAAGAACACTATCTTAAAACACTTACAATGAACAGGCCATTGAGACATCTCCATAAATATCCCACAAATAACACCCATCTTAAAACAATTAAATAACACTTAACCAGTAATCACAACACTTTGTTTAAGACACATTTACTCACACATTATAACCATAAAGACCTTCCTTTAATTTAAGCATTATTTCAACGTTTTTACCACTTATTTTAATATATCCACTTAATTTAATTAAGAGAGTAATTATATTTAAAATAACTATATCATTTATAAGATAACCAACTCCATCAACTATTTAATACAAATTCTAATTATAACTTTAAAATATAATACTAAGATGACAATTCTATAATTTACAACTTTATTATAATACTAAGGTGACGACACTAATAGATTATTTCACACAGTAGTTTGATAAATAATTATCATTCACAGACTCATTAGATAACAAAAAGGTAATTAAAACCATTTAACATTTAATCAGTATCATTTAAAATAATGAACCTATGAACCTGGGATTTATCTTCACTTAAAATTAACTTTATCATTTAACCTTCAAGTAAAAGAAACTATGTAAATGTAGAATCACTTATCTCCTTTAGTGAACCCTAAAACTTAATTAACCATATAAATCAATTTACTTTAACTAAATACACAGTTCATTTATCTACAACAAAATTAAATACCTAATTCAATAATGTTTATTCCGTAAAAATCTTTTGTTAAATAATATTTTACTAAACAACCTATCGAAATAACCATTTTTACTTTAATTATTTACCTAATTCATTCCTTGGCACAATAATTCACAAGTAATTGTAGCAATATTTTATTCTAGTAACCAACTACCTATTGGCCAAGAGTATCCATTAGCCAATCCTAAAAGCATGCGAGAAGTTTAGATATTAAGATAACATTTATTTCATTCTAAAAGAAATATAAAAGATATCATGAAATTAATACTATAAAATTAAATCACCAATTAAGAGAACATGTAAGAAATTCAAGATACACTTTATATTATAATTTTCCTTAATTTAAATCTCACGTTAAAAACTTTTAACCTATTTTTCCATCCTAATTTAGATACAATGATTAATAATAAGAGATCATTTATCTAGCTGGGATAAAAATCTAATTCTTCACAGCACAACCCTAACCTAAATAAAATTAATATTTTCAGTTAATCTACTCTAATTCATTCACTTCATTAACTACTAATATTACGAATATTACCTAAAAGCAATATCTTCACAGCAATAAAATAATATACCCCTTGCACAATATTTACCTTAAACCTATTAGTTACAAAAGCATAACCCTAATTCCCAATATTCTAATGTGTCACCAATTTTCAAAATATATCACTATCCTTCTATTTCCCCCATATTTACAAGAATTAATTACAAAGGAAAATTCAACATTCTAACTATCAAATATTTATAAAAGACTCCATAGCCAAAGACAAGCATATTCATTCATTGGATCAACTCTTCAATAGATTGATTAAGAAATAACAATATTTTACTTATGGTTGATTTTATATTTTATTTATTCAATTCTTTTAATATAAATAAATCATTTCCCTCCAAGTGTTACTTCCCTAATAATCAATTTATTTTAACCACTAAGTTTAATAACGAACAAAATGCAACTTATTATTATAATAAACCCTTGACATCTTTATTATTTCTCTATTTATCTCAAAACCTATCATACTAGCAGACCAAAATTTAATTTAATTTTTTTATAAATTATATTTATTATCAACGAAACGCAACCATAAGGGAGCAGCTTGATAGCAGCCTCATATTTTAAGCATAACGCCAAAACTATAATCTGGGTATTTGAGATTTTTGGAAAGCAAATAGAACACTGGAATTTGGAGAAACCCTTTAAATTTACCAGCAAAATAGTTTGTATAAAAAAATGTTATGGATGACACAATTAGACTGTTTGAATAGAGTCACATGAAATAGTTTACCAAGTATAACTATATATATATATATATATATATATATATATATATATATATATATCTATTTTTTTTTTACAAACAAAATATAATATGTATATATATAAACAATATGATTATAAATTGAAAACCATATCATAAAAACTTAAATCAAAACCCTAGCACCACATGAAATTTGAATCTTCAAGATAATTTACAATTCACACACAACATAACAAAAATATAGAAAGGGGAAAGAAAATTGTACTCTTTTCCAGAGAGCATTGACAGGAAATTTCAATTGGCATTGTAAATCAATGTTGTCTGAAATGAAAACCCAGAGCTGAACAATCCATCACAGAAGGAGCCACCCTTCGAACCCGCCAATCCCCCTTTTATCTCCAGAATAATTCTCATTTTAATAATTTGTTTCACGGAGTCTTTTTCCACTCCCAACGAGAAACCGTTCAACTTCCAGCAGTTATGAATGAACGAAAACCCTTAATTATTATTTTATAATCTACTCTTTAATATATGAACCAAATAGGTCATCTATTAAATATTCAATAAATATTTAATAATTTAATCTTTCTTTTAGTTACAGATAAATATTTTCTCCTTAATTTATTTATCGAAATTAAACATTAAATGATAATTACCTTGCAATATTCTATTTTTATTTATTTCTATTAACAATGTAGTTTTATTCTTTCATAACCTCTAATTATATCAAAAAATTTAATTAATTATTTATTTCACAAAGAAATTTATCACATTGTTTAATTACTCATACTTCTTTTAGTTATTATTTTAATTTAATAATTAACCATCCAAAATAGTTATCGTATCATTTACTAATGTAGTTATAATTTCACTTCCCAATTAAATTAAGTTCCCTTTTAATCCTTTTTAATATTTTATCACTTTTAAATTTATTAATTGAATTTAATAATTAAAATGATAATTATCTTTTCCTCATTTAATCTGATTATTCTAAATAACTAACTCCCAACAATAATTAAATTGATGTTTATCATTGAATCTAATTCTTTATTTAAATCCAAATGAAACAGGTAACCTTATAATTAAAT
>VDFB02159261.1:0-25567 GCA_007258455.2 Sequoia sempervirens | reverse complement strand
TATGCATATTTTAACACAATTTTTTATTTTAACTAATTTTTCCTGGTTTAATTAATTTGAATGAAACTACTTTCTATGCCTACCAGGTATTTTATTTTTTGGGTAACTAGTAGATTTTTAAAACTAGTAATCAAGGACACCCTCTTAATAGAAATTGAAGTTATACAAGAGGCACCAATGAAAGTTTTCCTTAGTGGAGCATTAATACAATCTTCTTTGAAGGAGGTTTGAGAAAATACATATCTTGTAGAGTTCTATTCTTCTCCATGAGTTTGGACTAGAAGTAAATTTTTTGTAGCATTCACCCTCTAGTTGTAGAACGGTTGAGCAAATACATATACTACAGTTTTATTCTTCTTTATAAGATTGGAAGAGAAGAAAGTGTGGGATTCAGTTAGTAGTCTGTCTTAAATGGACTGTAGTGATGGAAAATATTCACCACACTAGCTAAGGATCCCACAAGGGTTGCCATTATGATAACAAAGCATAATACATTAAGCAACTGCAGGAAACTCCACTTTAGTGTCCATTGGTTGATTTTTTTCTGAGCTATATGCATTTGTATTGGGAAATAGATAGTGAGTGGGAAGAAGACCAATGCTCCCAACACTCCCATGATAGCATTGAAGAAGGGAAGAATCGTGGACACCATTGTTGTGAAAACCACAAAGCATGCCCTCCATACCAACTTGAACAGGTTGAGCTTTGACTATCCCACCATAGGGATGTTGAATTGGTATGCCTTTAGGATGAAACAACTCTTGTTCCATGTGTTGGAGCTCCATTCCTCAAAAATTGCATAAAGAGGCTAGCAGAAGACCTGCAAGAACAACAAAAAGATGCACCAAAGAATATGAATGAGCCCTACAAACATGGGTGTGTAAATTGTTTAGATCAATGAACCCTACAACTTGGCAATTGAAAACATAACTTCATACTTGAGGATATTGATCATTAACTAGAAGAGTAATCTAAGGTCCTCAGCAAGATACCCAAGTTACTTTAAAAAAATTGGTTATTTGAACTTCATACTTGTGGAATTGAACCCTTAAACTACAAGACCAATCTAAGATATTCAACAAGCTACTCAATTTTCATTATGGTTAAGCATAACTTCACATTTGTGGACAAGGATCCTCTACTAGAAGACCAATCTTCAGCAAGGTAGCCAATTTTCATTACTGAAAATTAGTTAATTGAACTTAATACTTGTGGATATGGGACCTTACTTGAAGATCAATTTGGGGTCCTTAGCAAGGTACCCAAATTTTTGAATGAAAATTGGTTATTTCAATGACTCATGTAACTTGATAATGAATATCAGAGCTCAACAAGCACTAGAACTTATTTTGGGTGTCTTGAAGGTACTTGCTAAGCTCCCACCAAGTGGATTACTTTACAGATGTTGGCTATGTCAACTAGCCAGAAAGGATTGTAGAACCCAAAGCCTGTTAAAAGGTTATCCGATGTCTGTTCACCAAATGCTGCATATCCAGTACATCCCACAGACATGTAGAAAAGAGTGGTCACTACAACACCAATTGTAGATGCCTTCCTCATGGTTTTATTCTTTGCTAGAGGAGACTTTACTGTGTCCTGCAATTCGATTGGAGGAATAGGATATTGATTGCAATTGGCTACTTATATTGTTATTATGATGAATTGATTGATACAAAATTTCTATATGAATATATAATTTACTCTGTTTCAACAAGTACTTTGTTCGCTTCTATCTACCAATTCAGATAGGTTGTATGTCACCCTATACAATTAGTACTAAGCTAAAGAATCCACAAAGGATCATGCAAAAATGAACAATTCTATACTTTTGCTTCCAATATTATTGTTTTTCTAGATATCATTAGAAAAACTCATACTAATGTAGATCATTTGTAAAAAATTGTTTGGATAGAGGAACAACCGACCTATATTTCAATCAAAATCATTGAAAAAGAATAAGAAAATGCAATATTTCCAAGAGCTTGGAAGACATTCCATGTGTCAGTCTTTGATTTGAATACAACTCCAATTCCCACTCCTAAGGTTCCATGAGAATGGCCTTTTACTATGGTACACATCACAGATGAAGATCACTCTATAATTTGCAGAATGTTGGGAATGGAATAGCAAGCTATATGTTGGGTTTCTTAGAAAGGACAAACCAAACTAGTGTTGATGTTATGTAAAAGTGATAAACTTAACTACTATCAATGTTGAAGAAAAGAGAAAAGATAAATGCACCACATTGATATGGTTTGCTTCAAATTCACATTGATCTTTAATAATATGAAAACATGAGATGATCTTGAAGTCACCTGTGGCCATGCCAATTCCAAGACCCAATCCAATGAATGAATAGGAAAGTGACATTATGGCTGCAACAATGGACAACCACCAAAGTTTGCTGAAATTTGGAATTTCTGAAAGTACCACTTGTGTTGCTCCAAAAAATTTCATGTACAATTTTTTTGAAATATAGCAAGGAGAGTATCTTCCTTTCTCATGAAAGTAGTCTGATCACCCAATAGCCCTGTCACATTATGGTTCATTAACCAAAAATTAAAGTGACTTCAAGTATTAGAATTCAAAAACTTGAACTTGTTCGGATTTAAATTATAATATTTCTTCAATAGAAGATACTTGTACAGATGTGGAGGGTTTACACTTACACCATGATGATAGAAGCGGTGGCAGTATATCCAATAGCTATTCCCACAAGATTCTTGTACTATACAAGGCTGAAAAAAAAGACCTTTCTTCCACCTAAGCAAAATCCTTACTAGGACAAATCTATCCAAGCTTCTTATCCTACCTAGTCTAATATTATAAAAAATATTTGTCACTGGTTGTCCTCATTATAATTAGTTTGCAAAAAACTATTTTTTGAACTAAAGTGTCAAATCAATATTATAAACTGCATTGCCAATTAATTTATTAAAGGACTTCACTCTAATGGCCAAAGGCACATTCTAGGGCTCATTGTTGGGTTTGGCTTGATGAAGATTAACTACTGCTAAAATGATATACATGCATAGATGTTTCTAAAATAGTAACAGAATTTCATCATTTCAAGGACAAAGTGTGCTACATTATAAGCAATAGGTTTTTGGATTCCAGTGAACCAGTACATAAAATTATGAACTGTATCATCAAGACCATACTAGTTTCTTGTGTCATATTTTAAGATCAAAACATAGATTTTTTTCTAAAATTCAAGATAGAATTTGTTTCTTATATAAAAAATTTATTACAAGAACTAAATTCTATCTCAAAAAAGTTGTTACAAAATCTATCTTTTAATATCTAACAAATCTAAATTAATATTTCAAACAAATCAACAAAATCTATTTCATTTTACTCTCATATGCCTTCAACTATTCTACAATGGGAAGAATCATTGTATTCTTAGAATTTTTCTGCCATTCCTAATGACCACCCCAACAAAAAACTTGAATTGAAGATAAGAAAGAGGATATAAAAAACTGGGAATGATTCTGATTGCATCCATATAGGTGTAATTCCTAGCTCTAGTTATAGGATCAGGTGCACAGTAACAATCTGCAAGCAGGGCTGATGTGTAATATGTTACAATGGAGAATCCTAATAGAACAAGGGGCCCTACAATCCACCCTAGCTGAGCCATACTCCATGCCAATGACAGAAATCTAGATCCAATTATAGCCATTATCATGTGACATGATGCAGTCTAAACATTACTTGAAAATTCAAGACATTATAGGCAACAACAACATCAAATGGATATATAGACATTAAGGATATGCCCATATCTAAATAAATGGGTATATACACATTGAATATATATAAAAAATCTTAAGGAAATGAATTTGTCCATAACTAAAAATTTATCACAGTTTTAAAAGATGGATCTAGTATATACAAGATAAACATCATTTTCTAAACAATTTGATATCTGCACATTGCAAATACTATCAAAAAATTTTAACAAGTGGGTATATGCACATTTATGTTGATTTTCTAGCTTGAAAGGTGGGATGTGCAATTGTGTAGTTGTTTTAAAGCAACTCGAGTTGGATTTTCAGCAACATCAATTTTTTTATTCTTTCATAGAATGTTTTCGAGTTTGTGAGGTTAGGATATAATAGAGAATGATTTTATGTGTGATTTAAAGCCAAAGAATGCAAGGAAAGTTTTTTTTCTTGCATGCTAAGTAAAGAAGCAAAGCTCTATACATGTAAGATTATTTTAGAAAACTTGTATTGTAAGATCCAACATTTGTAGGTTTTTCTACACTTTGGGGTTTCCTAGGTATATTTGTGTTATTGTCTATTTGTGTTTGGCTTCCTGTTATTTTTGCTTCCATTGTTATTAGTTATTAATTAACCCAATTGTGTCAATTTTTATAAATTAGATTTCCTTTTGTGAATTTATTGTGCAATTAATATAGTGATGGGTTATAAAAATTAACATGGTATCAAAGCACTAAACTCTAAATACGAAGCCAAGATTTGTGACACAAATTTCAAGAAAAAAAATAAAATTTTCATCTCTAGTTCTTTTTGTGGCTATGGCAACCAATGTTTCAATATGAGGATAGGCTTGAAGTTGTATCTAAGTTCTTGTAGTGGAAGGTTCAGATTACATTTGTTCTCAAGGAGAACAAGTTGTGGATCTATGCTATTATAGAAATGACACCACCAACAAATGATCATGTTGCCTTAGATTCACATGAATTCAAAGACGCCAAGGCTCAAAGGATTATACTGGATGGAGTAAGAGATCATTTAATTCCTCATTTATCAGGGAAAGACACCATCAAGGATATGTGGGATACACTCACAAGACTTCATCAGAGCAACTATTAGAGTCATAAGATGATGCTCAAGGACAAATTGCATAATAACAAGATGTCCAAAGGTGAGAGTGTGACCTCTTACTTGTCCAAGCTGACAGGGGTCAAGGATGAGCTAGTTGTTGTTGGAGAGACAATTGATGAAGATGAGTTGGTTTGTATAACCTTGAATGGTTTTTTGAAGCACTGGGAAGTGTTTGTCAAGTTTGTTGTTGGAAAAGATCAGCTACTTGATTGGGTGAGGCTTTGGGATGATTTTATTCAGGAGGAGATCTGTGAAGGTGCTCATCGAGGAGACCAGACAAAGAAGGGTCAAGACAAAGAAAATCTTGCTCTTGCAAGCAAGGGTAAGCAAAAGTCTAATAAAGCGTAAAAAGAAGGTTCTTCTTCCAAGAGTGGGAAGAAGAAATATCTAAGCAAGATTAAATTTTTTTACTGCGATCAGGTGGGTCACTATGCCAATCAATGTTTGAATGAGAAAAATAAGGACAAGAAGAAGAAGCAAGTTGCTACTACAATAGAGGTGGATGAGTTTGCTTCATGATTTGAGAATGATTTTTCCCCCATTGCTTGTCTCTCAAGTTCAATTGCCAATAGGGTGTAATGTCACATTCTTCCCAGTGACCAGTTCAGTAGCTCATCAACCTATTCTGGTGACTCGTAGGTTGTTGAGGTAAAATTAGGGTTTCCAATGTTTGGAGTTTTTTGCATTTTTTGGGAGTTTGCACTTGGATTTTTGGAATTTGGATTATAGATTCTTTCTGGGTTTTCAGAGAGCTTCATAATGGTATGACTTTCATGCAAATTCGAGCAACTTTCAAAATTTACTATTTTTTAGTAAATTCTATTTTTAGCAGTCTCTCCATCGACAACAGCTTGGTAAGCATTCAACTTCAGTTTGTGTAGTTGTGAATTTAAGGCTATGGCTTTGAGAGGTGCAATTTTGAGGAGTTGATTTATTTTCAGTTATTAATGTTATAATTTTCAATTGACCCCTTGGCCTAGCAAGTGTAACATCAAGTTGTTTTTAAAAAAGGGGACATTAAGGGTGGACGCCTCATCAAGACGTTAATTTGATATTTCTAAGGTTAAATAATTCATCAAGTGGGGACACCATATTTTGAAGAGAAACTTTAATATTATTAAATTTTATTATTTACTCTTTATGATGGGACGCACAAGAGAAGGAGAAAAACTATATTTCAATTTAAATATTTCAAGAAAGTGGGAAGAGGGATTACTTTCTAGAAGTTGAAGAGTCATTGAAAAAATCTATAAAAGGAGGCTTATGTTCTTCATTTTGGTATCTAATATTTCACGACAATGTTATGTTGTCAGAATGTTACCAGGCTCTGTAGCTTTGAGGATGTTGCCTCCTAGCTTAAATTTCTTAGTTTCATGTTTGAAATACAACACCTACAACACATAGTTGATCATTAGGCTGCTTCTCATCCAGACTAGTAGATTGAGCTTGAATTGACATTTTCCTTTGTCATGCCTTATTAAAGTTATCAGGAGGTATAACTTTGGTATGGTTGAGTAAGAAGCCCATTTCGAGGCACGACTTTCCCCATAGCCACCTATGTGTTTGTGTGTGCATACCAACTAGTGTATGTTTCTCACCTTTTCAGCCTTCTCACTTGGTGGACAGCCATGAGTTTTGTTGCCACAGAGCGAGTATGAATTTATCTTTTTGAATAAACAACCTAGACCTAATCCCTAAGTAGCTGGACA
Source organism: Sequoia sempervirens (assembly GCA_007258455.2). Lineage (NCBI taxonomy): Eukaryota > Viridiplantae > Streptophyta > Pinopsida > Cupressales > Cupressaceae > Sequoia > Sequoia sempervirens. Next base: position 19,002 of record VDFB02159261.1, on the reverse strand, counting down.
AATGATCGAAGCTTGATCCACCTTTTCCTTTTTCTCCTCCTCTCTTTTTCAATTTCATGTGTATTCCTTTGTCTGTATGTTTAGTTTGCCATGGGATCTTCATCCTGGGGGCTTGATCATCCCTCTAGATTTTTGTTGTCTCATCTTCCAAAGCATAAGTACATTTGGATCCTTCTCAATGTGCATGACTACTTTAGTGTGAGTCTGAAGCAATTTCATCCTCTCACTAAAGTGGGGGCTAAATATGTCATAGAAAAATGGACCTTTGACATTTTCATGATCATTCAGGTCTTTTTCCTTTTATTCTTGACCTATTTTGTTTGATTTCATGTTGTAATGTGACTTATACATTCACATTAGGTCTTGAATTCTTTCAATTATTAAGACTTTTTTTATGTCTTTTGAAGGTGTTGTGAATTCTTATTTTGAACTGTTGTAAAGTCTTGTAACAAATTTTCACACTTCTCTAAGCTTGTCATCACTAATTACACCTTTATTATGTATTATTTGGCCCCTTTATGCACTTGTAGGCCTTAATTAAGTGTATTTTTGAATTCAAACCCAATAAACATCATTAAATGCATCTTAATCCTCGACACCCACTTGCATGCCTTGAGTGGGACCCATTCACCATGGGTACCAAATGAGTCCCTCTTGGAACAAAATTCAAAATAATTTCAAATTTCTTTCAGATTTTTATTCATTAAGACTTAGGTCAACAGTGATGTTGTATTTTTAGGAAATTAGGGCATAAGTGTGTATAAATATATGTTTTCTATTCATTTTATTTTCCAACAATCTCATTAAAGCATCATAACATCATTTCATCAAGCAATTATCAATCATCTTGGAGAAGCCATTGACATATCTTTAGACCTCAACATCAAGAGTTTTGTGAGTGCATGGAATTTGCATGTTATTTTTTCATAATTCTCTTCTTATTTTATTTCATTATCAAGGGTTTGATTACCACACTTGGGGTTTAACCAAGGAAAACCACTATACTCTAACCCTTAACCATTTTTTCCCTCTTTGCATATGTGTTTGCAGGTCTTGTAGGAAATTTTTTCAAAGAGATAGGTGTTGAAAAGTGGTCAATAAGTCATCAAAGCTATTCAAGTCAACTAAAACCTATTTCAAGCTTGGACAAGGCATTTAGCCTGTTTTCTACAAATTTGGACTTGTCAACCTAACAAGAAGACAAGTGTAGATTTAGTCCCACAAAGTTGAATTAAAATATTGTAGTTTTTTGTAGATTGATTCACCATTGGTGGTGAATGAGTCCCACTGCCAGGCTAGAAAAAGAGTTTTGTATAGTTCTGACTTTCGAACATCCTAGAACCTGTTCTAACATATTTCACTAGAACCAATATTGATTTTCCATCAGTAATGAATGAGACCCAATGGGAATTAATATTAAATTTTGTAGCATTCTAGAACCTTCTCAGATTGACTTTCCATTCCCAAGTTCACTCCATTTAGTTTCATTAGTTTTTGTTTGCATTTGTTTTATGTTTTTAGTTCATGTTTGCATACAACACTGTCTTTTCTAGAACTTCACATTTCTTAGGTTTTGCATTAATAATCAATCATCTTCATTAGTTCATTGCATCTAGTACATTGCATTTAGGCATATATTTATTATACAAGCATTAGTTTGAGTCAACCACCTATATTTTGGGGTATATCTCTCTCCTTTAGCTAAAAAACCCTAATTGAGCAAGAGAGCCATAGCACCTTTACCAAAAATCGATCGTTCACAATTGTTTGCACTAGACCAAATGTTGTGTGGTCTCACAACACACACACACCAAGACTAAAAGACTCGGGGACCCAAGAAAAATATATATACAACTCTTATGGTAGAAGCTAGCAAGCTGAAACATCATCAAAAGTGAAGAGTAAAAGAGAAATCTTAATCAAAGTACTTTGTAAAGAAGGTGTTTTGGGTACCGAGTACCGAAAACTGAAAACATTTTAAGAAGGAAAAAAAGTAATGCAAGTTAAATGGAAGGCTTGGGTCTGATGTCGGAGTCCAGTAAAGTGAAGTTTCGGTAAGAAACTGAGATCCAAGAAAATTCATGGGTAAAGTTGAACACTAGGTACCGAGTTGCAAAGTAAAGTAAAATTTTAAGGGAATTTTGAGTTATATGATGATTCTGACATTCCCGTAGTCCACTATAAATATGAGGATTTTATGATACGCTATAAAGCATGTTAATTATGTGATTTTTATATTAATATTTGAATATTGGTTTTATTTTCATGAGATGTTATAAATGTTTCTTTCATTAAAAGGGATTTAATGTGTGGAATTTATGATTGCAGGAGATATGGATTGTGATGCAAAGTTTGGGTATGGATGGTCAAGACAATTTGAATTGTGAATAAAATTACATTTGAGCTAGTTTGATTATCCTAGGAGGTTATAATGCAAAGGGATTTGGATCCATCGGAACATTAAAGATCTCGGTATTTCACATATGGTGCAAAAAAATGCCAATATTTGGGAGAGCCCATTCCTGAGACAGCTAGAACTGGAGCCTAGCAACGTGTAGGGGTTGAAAATTCCACCCCATAATTCTAAATGTATGGGAAGATCCTACACACTATCTTGATTCAATTTATTATCCTGGCAGTAATAGCAAAGTAGAACTCGAAGAGCTTCAGTGTCTAATTGAATTTGACCTTCGTTGACTTTAATTGCTATTCTCCTATTCCTAACAATATTCCACATTCCTTGATGTAATTGGTCCCTTAGATTTCCTCTCATGTATTTGTCTTATCCTATCTAAGCCTTGTGTTCTCTAAAAGGCGAGAGGATACCTTTTTTCATTTTAAGTTCTGAATTTGTGGATTCCAGAAGATCATAAAGTTTTCTAAGTTTTATTATTTTTTCCTATATTCTAGATCATTCTTACGTAAAACTTTGAATGCACATAGACATTAATTAATATTAGAGCTTCTAGATAGCTACCTATCTCAATATCTTTTGTAGCTAGTTTTCTTAGTTCAACCGAACAAGACTATATGTTGCATCATTTTAGGGTGCATATAGAATGAAATTAGTGTCCAAACAATTCCCCCCTCTTTAAAAGCTCACACCATTTTATATGTAGTTATGAATGATTCTGGTGAAGTATAAAGTGGTTTTTTCTATTTTAATTGATTCTTTGGGGCATGCATGGAGAATAACCAAGAGCACCTTTTAATTTTTAGTATTTTTTATGCTTTATTTTAGAGTAGATGTTTAAATTTCTAAAAATGTTCCAAAAAAATAGATGAATGAATGGAATTTTATTGAAAATCTTTTAAGTTTTCCATAAAATTGTTGAATACTTAATGCTAAATCTACTTAAGTGATAGTAGAGGATTGTGTTAATGTCATGGAATTTTATTTCAAATCATTCAATTTTCATGATATTAGTCTTTATGAACTACTTCGAAAACTTAATATCTAATATAATTCAATATTACCATAGTCCCTTTGAGATTAACAACACCATCACATCAAACCTGAGAGTGACCCTAGTGCAACCATGACCTAGTTATCAAAGACTTGGGGTTTTATTGAAGCCAATCTTTCTCTATTAAAGCAAAATTCCCCTTAGATTGTCTTGTTTCATATCTTTCAAGAAGAATAGTCCTCTTCACGATCTTGTCTATGAAGGTATTATTCACCCTATTCACCTGGGAGTGAAATCATTGTCAACAGGAGCTGGTACTAGAAGGAGGGCCGGTCTATTATATGTTGAATTATTTCTTTTAAGTTTTAACAAGAATTTTGTAGAGTGGAAACAAGTGCGAATTGGTTTTTCAAAATGGAAGTTGGAAAAATTTGGAAATTTTTTAACCAGAGGTTATATCCTTTGAGTTTATTCACCTTTGGTAGAGTCAGCGAGTGTAGAATTCATGATACAACTGATCACGGTGAACTCGAGTGTGAAACTTTTTTAACTAGGGTAAGTTTGGCCATAAGTAAAGTGATTTCATTAATAGAAGAATTTTTAACTGCTAGAAGAAAGAGATCCCTAGCGAGAAAAATGTTAAAACCTAGTGGATTTGGAAATAATAAAAAATTAACTGATATACCAAAATAGTGTGAAAACTATGCTTATTATAATGAAAATCCTAACATTTTATAGTAACATAGGCGAGAATTCCAAGATTTAGAGATGTCGCATAAAAAATGAGGAAATGACATGGATGATTCCCTATTCTCTCCATATGTGAAAAATGTAGATAATGAGGAGTAGGAAAATCGAGCAAGAAACACATGTTTTATGGTCCAAAATGAAAATTCACAGGTTATAAAAGTACATTTTCCTGATTTCATACAAGATACATAATATCAAGCTTTTACTTTTTCTCTCTAATATCAATATAAATAGTGATATATTTTGGTCTAACAAAATGCAAAGTGAAGATAGGACCAAAGACGTGAAGATTTTTAGAGGAGGAGGAAATAGAGAAATGGACACAACCATTCATGAAAATGAACTAAGGCTAGAGGAAGATATAATATTGCTACATCAAGAAAAGCGTGTGCAATTGATCTTTAATGAGATCATTTTCATACATATTGTAAACACGTAAAATTGACATCATGCATAATCATATTCGCTTGTCAATTAAATAAATCAAGTTTAATTGATTAATATCCTAAGGTCATCCATTTAAATTGAATAAATTAACTTTATTTAATTTAAGCCTAACAACATCCTCTTTGATTAAATAAATCAAATATTTATTTAATCAAGTCTAAAATCACCTTTCATCCCCCTTTGATTTAGTTAAATCCCTAAATCTAAGTCAAATGGGTCAAATCACCTAATCCCTCACTAAATTAATCTAATCGCCCATCACATCCTCTAACTTTTCCAACTTGCACAAATAAATAAATTTATTGATTTATTAATTCATCATTTTCTTTCAACTTGGCATAAAAAAAAAAATCTTCCAAATTTGAATCTCCCCCCAAGTTGACATGTACATCCAAAAAAGAATTTAAGAGGTCTTACATGTCTCTTGCAAAGGTAAAACTTAGCATTTAACTCTCAAATTCAAATTTCAAATCTCCCCCTCTTTGGCACATTGACCAAAATGTGCTCATTCCTCAACATATCACAAGGTGACAAGTGGCGCCTTCCTATTGGTGGATCTTTAGTCTCACATCCTCCATGTTTGGCATTTTTTTATCCTTCTTGGCTACAAATAGAGAGCTTCTCTATTGTATCAATCCTCCACAATCTTAGTATCTCTCTCCAGTCATCCAAGTTAGCATTTCATATCATCTTCATCGTGGAGCTTAGCAAAGGATTGGGAAAGGGCTTATTTCCACAGAAGCACCAATCCACTATGAGATAGAGTATTCAGTGTGTTTTTCATGTTTCAATTAGTTTACTTTGCAATTTTTCTTATAATGTTAGACATGTTGATTTATTTCATAAGGACATCATTCCATTTGCTTGCTATGAAATGACTTCATGTTGATATATGGAATAGACTCTATCATGTAGATTAGTTGGTGTTACAGATGGCACTAGAAGGAGGGAATTCACTAATATCTTGGCTTCATTTGTTTGGATTTTTTTTATATTTATTGCAGTTGTATTTTGACAATGTTATACACAAAGAAGTACCTGTGATTTTTTTTATCAAAATAGCTACGATTTGATGATATATATATATTGTTTTTGTCTTAAAAATAGTTTACGGTTCTTTTTTTTCGGTTTGTCAATGCTGGTACACTTTTTTATGTGCATTAATTTAGTGTAACTTTTTTTGCTAATGCTAGATGGAGCCTATTGGGCAAGCAAAATCTTTTGTGTCATTGGAAAGAAAAGCTTGTTGTCTGTTATCTGTTATTATTTGAATTTGTAGATTTTTCAGAAGATATATTTAGATTCTCCATTTGCTGGGAAAGGCGACTTACCAATTTCTAGCTGTGAGTTCACTGTATTATAAAAAAAATTGCAAGGATTTGCAGTGCCTTGCATCCACTTGCATCATCTTATCACAAATAATTTAACTGTCAAAATATTGTTCCTCAAACTTTTCCTTGAGTTCATTACAATTTTCTAAGAGTTTCTTTGATTTTTTCCTCAATATTCAAGACTTTGTGTTTGCTAAATGATATATTGTTTTTCTTTGAAGTTGTCTTCTTTCCTTCAATGTTTGACATAAGAGGTAATAAGAGGTGCCTTTTGTCAAACAATAAATCTGACTTGTAAATTTGATTTGAACCTATTTTGTAATTGTTCCATTTCATTTCGCATTCCTTGTCTCTTTTTCTACATGTGCTTACATGCTTATGAAGGTGATTGCAACTATGACATGAAACAAAAATCCACTATCCTTAATGCTTTTATGGATATCCATTTGTTGTTTCAAAGCTCCCATACTGGCAGTAGATAGGAATGATCCTAACACGGGTTCTGTAATTTGACCTTGCACCTGCTAGTTGTGGAAGAAGTTTGAATTCAATATATTAGATAATCTTCAATCGCTACTCTTTGAAATCTGCTATGCATACCTTTGTAGAATAGTTCAGAATTGTCTACTACAAAGTAGGCAATGAAATAAATATAGTCTGCACTATATTTCCCATAGCACACATGAGAGTACATTTCTTTTGGCATTTTGGCGTGCATTTCACTTGTCTGGTCAATCAATGGCGCAAAGATGGATTTATACCTGCCAATTGCATTAGCTCAAAAATTTCTAAAACTTCATTTAGTGCTCAAAAGTTTTTTACATGGCATTAGCTCTTGGAATTAGATTGCTGAAACATCTGTTCGCTAGATCTACGCTAGCTAGTTGAATTAGATAGCACAGTGATGCATATATCGGGCGCATGAACTATTTTGGAAAGAATGATTCAAAGAAATGTCCACACGCTGTCCCAAAATATTTATCCAGAGCATCATCATGAAGGATGTTGGAACTGCCAAATCCTTTTCTCATAGGTCATGCCTTATACAACTCTTCTTTTCTCATAGGTTTTTTTTCTTAACTTCTTGATTCACTATCTTCTTTTAGTGGTGCTTCTAATGTTAGCAAAGGAAGCACAATTGGTGAAATCCTATGGAAGCTGTAGCCTGTAAAGATGATTGCAAAGGCGATATCTAATGTCTACCAAAGTATCTTCATGGGGATTTGTTGGTAGTACATGTCAGGTAATGTGTGTCTTGTAGATCGTTATTTGACTGTAGATGAAAAAGAAAGGTGTGGTCCCAATCTTGTTATCAATATAAGTAATTGTTGCATTCAATGTTGCGAGTATCCTCATAAATGGACATAGATAAAAATATTTCTATAAGATAGAGTTCATGTGATTTATTTGTACGTCTATTAAAGTTTCTGCATTGTATTAAATGCTTTGTAGTTGATGCTGCAATCCAAAATCTTTCAACAGATCCATTTTATGGATATCTTGCAATTATTGCATTCGAGGAGACCACATCTTTTGGCACATAATGTCAATAGTTGAGCTGACTCATCTGTGCCATAATGGTTGAGTGACACATTCATCCATTGAAGGGACTTTAAAACATAGGGCAATAAGAAGTGTGGCGAGCCTCCTATTTGTGTCCATCATCATTAGGAGTTGACTATCATTATCAAAAGTTATTGATATTGTCTTAATAGACTACCCCTAGTTATCTAACTTGTTGAAGATGGAAATATTTTGTAGTGCAATGCCAACGATCAAGTGTAGCATAAAAACTAAGGATGCTTGAGCTTTTGTTCTGAAATGACAGTTGACACATGCAATAAGAATCTTGGTTAGAGTAAGATACAAGTTTCTTTTTATTCTGGTGATCAAAGAATAAGATGCAAGCTTTTTTACTTTGATTAGTATATTGTGCCACCCTCTTATATCATTTAGGTTGACATGGAAAGTTAGAGATGTGCCTTTTTGAATTCAATTTGGAAGCTCTACCTACAACGTGCCCTATCCTAGTCCACAAATTTTGAAAATTTGAAATATAGCTAGCTATTTTTTTTTTTATGATAGTGAATATTTACAAAAAAGAGTTTGATTTTTATGCCCTTGAAAAATTCTTGGAAAGCTACAATATTACAATGCCTTAATAAATTATTGCTACAAGTGTAAATTTGAAAAAAATGATTAAATTCAGTTTCTTTCTACTCTATTGTCTATGTTTCTTTTTTATCCAGAGATAAAACATACTCTCACAGATTTCCTAGTTACACGTACAAGGGCCTCCTATGATTACAAATTAGGAAGATTTTGAATCCAAGGGTATCAAAATTGCAAAGGAGTAAATTAAGCTAACATTTTTTTTTATTTTTTATTATTGTCAAGCCTTGTTAAATGTTCTTTACTTTTATCAGGGTTTGTAAATACTTTTAAATGTATTTGCAATGGTTAGATCTTACAATATTATCTTGCTATGAATTAGAATGAAAGGTTATCAATTAGATATCATCATTAAATTGACCACATCTCTGAAATTGATCTTCTTTCAATATTTATTTCCTGAATTGTTTCTTAACAATTAATTCTCATATGTTTTTATCTTGCAGATTTTGTTTGCACATGGAACTTGAAAAAAATTGAAGCATAGACAACACTACTTGAAGAGTTAATGTTTGAGTTGGAGAATCAAGCATTGAACTTGAAAAATTATTTCTAAATGCTTATTATAATGGCTTTCGAGAGCGTCGCGTTTTCTCACTTTTTCTTTTTTTTTTCTGTTTTTAGGTAGCTAGATCATTGATCTTTTTTTCTCCATAATTAGGGTAAAATTGAATCACCATTTCACACTAGCTTTGGATTTGGTTAAAAATTGAATAATCAAACCTCACATTTTTCTTTTGGATTTTTGGGGTAAGTAAAAAATGAATCTCATCATTTCTTTGAGGCTAAATTAAACAAGTGTTTGATTTGAGTGATTTTTGTCTTTGGTGCATTTTGAGTGTATCCTCTCCCCTTTTAACTTCATGTGATTTTGGGGGTGCAAGAGAAACAATCAAAATGCATTTTATTGCTTTGAGTCACCTTTAAGAGAGGGCTTACTATGAGAAACACCTCGCAACAGGAAACTCATAGGCAAGTCCTTGCAAGCATGTTTACCGGTGGGCTATATCAAAGGGTGTGAAATTGTGAGAAACTAGCATCAATTCATGGCAACAACAAACTGCACCTAATCCCACACCTTAAGTGGAACAAGAATGGTTGAAGAGCCTTATGTGGCCAAGTGGGTGAGTGTTGGTTCTGGTGTTCATAGTTTGTTGTCATTAAGAACCTTGTTTGTAGTAGTCAACCAGTCCATCCAATGAGTTTATCAAAGTGGTGCATTGGGACTTAGATTCCAAGAAGTTACTTGCCATGTCCGATCTTGGTTAAAATATAAAGGTTAAGACTTCATTCTTAACATACCTTTATACTCTCTCCTTGGTTGCATGTAAAATCATCTCTTCTACCATGAAGGGCATGAGGCAATCCCACCAAGAAAAATGTACCAATTGAGCTAGGATGTTATATTGCTTGTGAGTTAGTTTGAAAACACAGTGCTTGGATCCAAAACATTGAGACAAACATTAAACAAATCATTCAAATTTCAAACCCTTTTAGGAGAAGCAAATATCCTTTGAATGAATTTGAATGCCCTTTGCTTTTGCCCTTGGATTCATATATCCTTGAGGTTTCCTTTGTAAGCATTTGATTTCATCTCAATTTGATCCCTACTAAAGTCAACATTAGGAAACTATGCTTTTGAAACCTTCATTTTCACGTAATGGACCTTGTGTAATGAAAATGGAATTGAGACATAGACATTTTAATTTGAAAACTAAGCAAGAAGTGTGTTTGTGGTAAAATCAAGTCATTAACCAACATTAACTCAAATTGAACCCCACACATGTGCTTGTTTATCTTTTTATCATCTTTCGAGCAAACATTGGTCTTTTTGGTTTGAACTACTTTAGAGAAAAGTGTGCTATTCAATATCTAGTTCTAGTAAACAAAGTATTTCTAAGTCTCTTAGGATCAAAACTTCCATCCATCCCCTAAACATCAAAAACAAAATCACTCACAAACAATTCTTGGAAATCTTGAAAATATCCCTCGTGGTAAATTTTGGGAAAATCATTTGAACCAAATCAAAATCATTTCATTTGATTAGATGTGTGTATATGAATCCTTCTCCACATGTTTAGTCAAATTATTGATCCTTGTGAACAAGTCTATCCCTTGATAAAATCCAACATCTTGTGGTTTATGAGTTCACCATGCAAAATCCAAAATCAAATCAAATCAAATCAAAATCATCTTGTTTGGTTAGGTGTGTCTAGATGAATCCTTCTTTACAAATTTAGTAAAATTAACATCTTGTGGATAAATTTACTCTAGGACAACATCCAACCTCTTAGATTTTGTGAGTTCACTATCCAAGTCAAACCAATCCAAATCAAATCAAAACATCAATCCAAGTCCTAAAGTTTAGAATCCTTTTCAAGGTTTCCTAAGAATTCCAAACATTCAACAATCATCCATATTTCATATCTCATCACCATCCTTTTGATCCTTAAAATCTTAGACTTTATTTTTTGTACCTAGAGTTCGGATCAACCCAAAGAATTAGAGGTTCACCTCCCACATTCTTGAAAATTGATCCTTATTTCACGGTCAAAACTAGGCCTCAACAAAAGAGGAACATGGAATATAAACTTGCTCCATACATCATGAGTAATCCAAGTCAATTGAACTTTCAAAACCTTACAATGCTGATTGATTATCAAAACTCACATTTTTACAATCCATACATGGGATCATTATCTCCTACAAACCTCAATGGTACAAAAAATGTGAGTATGCCTAGTCAAAATTTTGTAGCACCTTTCTCGATGGTAGATTTAAAGCCAAGCCCAAACCTACAAATCTATCAATTGAACAATCAAGGAATGAGTCTTCAAATGAACAACGTCATCCCATCAAATGCCAACATGTCAAAAGTGAATGTACCAAGTACAACCTTTTACAAAACATTTAGAATACTTAACCAAAACTTGTAAACTTAGATGGAAGTGCTCAAGCAAAAGATAAATTCGTCTAAAGTCCTAATATGGATGATAAACTTAATTTGCATGATCAACAGTCAAGTGTAACACCATGTAGTTAAAAGTCACTCAACCAAGTCACGGATTCCCAACATCAAAAATGTTCAACTTCAACCCATAATGCCAAATCCAAACATCATCCCAAATCAGAACATTGTCCAAAATCAATTTGTCCATGATCCCATGAAAAGACCAAAAATGTACATCCCAAATCTACTTGAACAAAAGCCAAATCAAGGGTGCCAAGATCAAAATCAAGACCAAGTTTTTCTAGACGAAATTGCTTCATTTGACAAACTAACTGAAGCCTTGAAACAAGAAACATTTTTACTCCAAAATCAATGTACTCTACCATTGGTTGAACCATGGCATCAAAGTAGAAAGTTGTGGCCACAACCATGTCAAGAACAATATCTCCAATGTCAAGAAGTTGGATACCAAGATCAACAAAATCAACAACAAACCCCATCACCACATCTCCAAAATCAATCACCCCAAGGTCAAATCTCACAAGGTAAAAAAAAAAAAACACACCACTTGGGGGACCCATCAAATTGATCATGCAATAGTTGGTGCAAGAAAATCTCATTAAACTCCCTGTTTATGAGGATTATCAAGATCCCTTAGTTAAACCTCCAGGGTATAATGAGAAGCACTTTTGTGGCTTCCACAAAACAAAGGGACACACAACATCAAGTTATATTCGACTCAAAAATCTCATCCAAGACCTCATTGATCAAAAGATAATCACTATTGGGGACAGTGATAGCATTGACAATCTCTCCACCACAACTGTTGAGAACAAGGATCAAGATTAATCCATCACTGAGCACCTTGAAGCTATGTCTACTTCATCCAATGATCAAATCAACATATATCAAGAGTCACTTTTCAATCATGATCAAACTCCACCAACAATACCCAACAATAATCCAATTCACAAAATGTCAACATCACTTGACCCTATGATTGAAGAAATTCACAATCTCTCTGCCAGAATTGTTGAAAAAAATGTTCAAGATCTCTCCATTAATGAGCACATTGAAGATGTTTATACCCCATCCAATGACAGTCAACTCACCAAACATCAAGAGCCACTTTTTAGTGATCTATTTCAAGGAGTGTCAGAATTATTTGATCCCATTGACATAATATATAATCTATCAAAAAATGATCATATTGAAAATGTATCTACATCACCTTATGAGTTAGAGGACATATCTCAAGATTTTATTCCAAAGCATGATCAACATCTTTCACCAAAGTCTAGCAATGGTCCTTTCCAAGATGTAGTGACATCCTTTGACCTCATGGTTATAGACATTGAAGGAATCCTCAACTTGACATTTGATCCAAGTCCACTCAAAGATCAAGAGGATACTGAGCTACTTCCCATTCCTAATAAAGATATCCAAGGACCATTTGAAACTAACCCATGTCAAGAACTTGATCTAAAGCATGCCAAAAGCAATTCTAAAATTATTCAAGATCAAGGTGGATTCATACCCCATGATATCGCTGCAATGAATCTACTATACCTCTCCATTCATACAAGATGCAAGGATGATCACATCCACAGCACATACTCCTTGCCAACGATGATGCTTTTTAGGAATGATTACATATACATCTCATCTAAATGGTGATTCCGATTCTACATTATTACACAAAGATAGCTGCTATCGGATTCCTACTAAATCCAAATTATCGCGCATCGTGATCGCATATATCCCAAATTCAGATTATGAGGGACTGTATGAGGGGTCTGCACATCCACCAAAGAAACAAGTGAGCATGATCTAAAGTCAATAGGAGTGCAACAAAATTGGAAATAACGGCCATTTGTAATTCACCAATATAAAGAGAATGAATTAAACAAGATGTCTTTAATGAGTCAAAAGCATGGATAGAAGGATCACGTTATAATGGGCCAACTGCTGTCTCAGAAACCCAGAACACAGAAAGGCCGAAAGGAGCCCCATGGAAACCAAAATGCCAATACAACCAAATTATGTTGTATGAATCTTCATCCACCACCACCCATCCTGGCTAAATTGGGGACTCAACATCAAAAGAAAGATTTGGAACAACCCAAAGACACAAAGAATGTTATCAAAGCAAAATAAGCTAAGAATCATATCAGAAAAATCAAATACAAATTGATACCAAAGAATACAAAGAAAGATTATCCCTATCAAACTCCATCAGTCAAAGAAACTATGGGGCAAAATAAAAAAGGGAACAATATCCATCAAAGATGTCCACAAAAGCAAAAGTGGGCTTTTCAAGTGATGTACAAAGTGTATCAAGCAGTTGGTCCTAATTCCATACACACTTCCATATCCACCCATCATTGCTCATCTTCCCAAGCTTGGAGAGTCAAAGGTTCCAAACTGTCAACCAATCCATCTCTTATCCCTAAACACATAACTCCATCCATGCCCCCACACATGATATCCAATTCTTACATTGACCATGTATTGGCAGTGACCCTTCATCATAAGGATTCAAAAGGCACTCTATCACGATGTGCGCACAAAGACAAAGTTAACTCTAGTATCGACGAAGCAGATCAGGAATCTCAAAAGTTGTATTGAAGTGCACATATCTTAGCAAAGAAACTTATTCAAGCAGGCTATCGATGGTACATCATTACAAAAGAATCTACATCGACACCACTTGATGGTTCAACATGAGTTTCAAATCTTTTAGAAAAATCCAAAAAAAAAATATAAAATATAAAAATCCAAAAAAAATCAGAAAAAGGATTGAAAACAGTAAAGAAAAAAATCATCCTCTAGTGAAAACCGCATAGGCGGCGCTTTGGATAGGTACCATGATGAAAACATGGCAAACAGGCATCATGTGTAGAATTGAGCATCTATGTGTGCCACTTTAGGAGAAAGAATCTCATCCCATCCTTAATAAATCTAGCATTCCATCCATCTCAGCCATAATAAATCCATTCATCCATGGACCATTTATCCAATTCATTTTCATCCATCTACATCCATCATCCAAGTTATCTTGTTCTTGATGAAAGTTTGGGGCACACTTTACACTTGCTTATGGTAAACATCTTGACATGGGTCGTTTTCATTGATCCTATCCTACCCAGTGTTATCTGAGCCATGAAACATTATCCAAATGAGCATCCTTTATTTGCACATTGTATCTTATCAAAAGATAATCCTTGGCATCCTTTGCATGCTTACCATATCCATCCATCCACACCATCCTAAGAACCAACTTCCTAAGACCTGTTACACTGGCTGGGGACATTGGGGAAAATATTTGGCGCTATGTTTTAGTAAATAAATCTTGATCTATATCCTCCAACTTATATGAAGACCCAAATATTGAAATGTGGAAATCAAACCGGCCAAAATACTCTGGTAGAGTAAAAATTCAAATCACTAGCCCATGCGCTATTGACGAAGATGTTCCTTAATTTAATCTTCTACCCTTCGGTAAAACATCTAATCCTGTTCAATCACTATCACTACATCTTCAAACATCAACAAAATCATTCAAACATCTTTTGTTTCCAACCAAGCTTCAAAACTCGACGATCAAATCCAATCAATTCACCATCTCTGGGATATCCTTCCAATCCTTTGTGTTGCTTTTAATGATTATCCTTGTATCGTTGCATCCCCCAACAAGATTAATATCAATCCATCGATTCGATCAACCCACCTAGTTTTCAAAAATCCCAAATGAAAATTGATATCATCGAATACATCTATATCCAAATAACGAAACCAAAAAAAACCAAAAAACAAAACATATAATCAAAACAAAAAACCCAAAACACAAATCTAAAAACATTCATAAAATATTAGAAAATCCTAAAATATCTAAAAAATTAAAAATCAAAATATTTTAAAATCTCTTAAAATACCTTAAAATGTTCTAAAACACCCTAAAACAAGCAAAACATCCAAATATTTGAAAATCCATCCGTCTCATTTCTCTTTCACCCGCGATAATCAATCATCCATAATAAACTAATCATCACCTTCATCCTTTGGAAAAACAAATAGAAACAACCACAACAATTGGCAAAAGAAAACTTCAAATGTAAAATAAAAGGACAACAACAAACCGTTAAACGCAAAATCAAACTCTTGATCATTTTCAAACATGTCAGTAAACCTTATATCAATAGCCTATCAATCAATTTATCAAACCATCATCATCCTAGATACAATACATGTCCTAGGATATATCGTTCCGACAATAGGCATCATTTTGGATATCACCTTGGATTCTTATCCTATCAAAACAAATCCCTTTGGCTAGATATATTAAGAACATTGACTTATTTGTGTACTTGATCTTTTCTTTTGATTTATCTTATTGCGCTCATTCCAATGACCTCTCGATGATGTCTACTCAAAACTATTTAGAGAGAAAGGAATGGGGCAACAATCATTATCCTTTTGTCTGTTGTGCTTGTTGGGTGTTCTTGTAATATAACTTGGTGAATACTTGCTTTGTTAGGTACATCCTAGCAAGGTTTCTATATGTCAAGAGTGAACAAGAATACTCCTATCTATATGTCGAGTCAAAGTCCATCACACTAAGTACAACGCCATCCTGGTCCTTTATACCTTGATGCATCATGCTTATGCATGTTATCAAACAAGGTAAGTAGCCCTTTAATGTCCCACTTTTTGATAAGCAAATCATCATTCTTATCGGGCTATCATCATCTCACAAAGTCTTGTCGGACGGTAACGGTTAATCCTCTTGTCATCATCTCATTTCTTTCTTTCTTTCTCTCCGCGGCAGCACATCACCAATGTGCCCATTCAAATCCATCTTGCATCCACAAAACCATTAGTATTAACAAATCCCCATAATCACATATCACATCATCCATCCTTAATCCATCTTACATGCATCATATCATCATTTAAGTCGTTTAGGATAATATAGATTGGTTATTCTAAGCATCTTAAAACCATCTCATTTGCATCATCATCATAACCATCCATACGCCCATCTTGAACCTCTTTATCGCGAGATCGACCCTCAAATCGAATCTTTTCACTCGATCTCTCAAGGGGGCAATGTACTAGTGTACTTCTTTCCACTGGGGCATTCGAAAAAATCATAAATTTTTTGAATTTTGATCACGACAAGTTTATTCTTTGAACCAATGCAACAAATACATTACTTCAAAGAGGGGAAAAATGTAGACATACAAAATTAGCATCATTCACATTCATCCACTCTTTAAAAAAATCAAGTTCATTAAACCCATTCATCAAATAAATCAAGTCTATTTAATTCAATCTCTAAGGATGATACATTTAAATTGAATAAATTAACTTTATTTAATTTAAGCCTATCATTACCTCATTTGATTAAATAAATCAATTTTTAATCAAATCCTAACATTCCATCTTTTATAAATCATCTCCTAAGTTCATCTCCTTCAAATTAATTAACCTTTATCTTACATCATCCTTTTAATTAATTCATATTCCTCCCTTTTGATATAAATAAATCAAAGTATCTAAGTCAAATGGGTCAAAATAACCTAATCCTTCACTAAATTAGTCTAATCCTGATTAATCTAATCTAATCACCCATCACATCCTCTAGCTTTTCCCACTTGCACAAATAAATCAATTTATTGATTTATTAATTCATCATTTTCTTTCACCTTGGCATAAAAAGTGGAATAGTCTCTAAGTTTGAAATCTCCCCCAAATTGACATGTACATCCAAAAAATCATTTAAGAGGTCTTACATGTCTCTTGCAAAGATCAAACTTAGCATTTAACTCTCAAATTCAAATTTCAAATCTCCCCCTCTTTGGCACATTGACCAAAATGTGCTCATTCCTCAACCTATCACAAGTTGACAAGTGGCTCCTTCCTATTGGTGGATCTTTAGTCCCACATCCTCCATGTTTGGCATTATTTTATCCTTCTTGGCTATAAATAGAGGCCTCCTCTATTGTATCAATCCTCCACAATCATAGGAAACTTGATACACATTCATCTTGCACTTGGTTATCTTCTTGCATATTTTTATCAATCGGGAGCTTATCAAGGGTTGGGAAAGGGCTTCTTTCCACAAAAGCACCAATCCACTATGGGATAGGGTTTGGTCATGTTTTTATGTGCTTGCATTTAGTGTTCTTTATCTTTTGAGTTTGCATATTTTAGCATGACTGAGTATTTCATAGAGATGCTAGTATTACTTAATTTAAATGGACTAACAATACTAACATGGTTTATTGTTTTGAAGTTTTGTGATTTAGCATCTACAATATCATTTTGAAATTTCTTTTTATTTTTTTTCTTTCACTTTCAAACATGTCTCTTAAGAATGAGTGCACTTCTGAATGCCTTCTTATATTAACATTAGATTCTTTTGACATGACTCTCATATTCTTAGCTATGTCCTTTACTTTGTTGTCCTTCTTAATCTAGGAATCCACTTATTTAATAAAATTGAAGGCCTACCCTATCAAATCTTCTAATTTGAATAAAAAAATGAGGGTTAAATTAGTGAAATTAGATACAGATTTAAGGAAATAAAATCACATTTCTTCGTCTTCAATATGGTATAGGAATTTGAATACCTCAATGTGGAATAAACTATTTCAATGATATTTGTTAGTTATATCTCCCCTATAAATGGGTTGCAATGATGCATTAAATATTTTCTCAATCTTCATCTACATAATGATTACTAATATTTTTCTTTGCATTTGAGTTTGTAAGCACTTTCAACCCTAAAAATGGGAAGATTTTTTTGTTGATGAAAATAAACACATTTCTTATCATCCTTTCCTTATGCTTATGGCTCATGTCTCTGCTTGATAAAACCTACCAAATAATCCAAAGAATAATAATGCACTTACAAATATGGATTAGTTGCTTGTTTCATCTCCATCTTATGGTTATTCTCCATACCCTTCATCACAATTATATTGCAAAAAAATTGTTTTATCTAAAAACAACTAGGCATATGATCAACTCTCTCACAATGCTAAAGGCCTTGGTTCAACACAAGGACATCCACTTAAATTCCATCCTCTAACAATTTCATCTTCATTCATTCAGTGGATTGTAATAAGTTTATGTTGTGTTTCCATGGATTATAATACATTTGTTATTAAAACAACAACCGCATGTTGGATAGTTGCATTATTTAATAAATCATGTTTTCTATTTAGAGGAGAGTTGATTGATCAATATTGTTAACCATCACCTAAGGATAACTAGTATTATACCAATGAAAACATTATAAATTTCATGTTCTACTAAATAATTAGAAGATAAAATTGTCCATATTAATATAGGAAAATATAGTAATATGATGACTAGAAGATATATAGAATTATATGACTAAAATTGGCTTAAATTATCTTTCCTTCTATAAAAAATTGAAGTTAATTATTGAGCTTCATCCACCTATTTCTAGAATGTTCATTTTTATAATGATAATCACAAAAAATATTGATTCTTGTGTGATGTAAGGTTACATGTAACCTTTAGAGTAATCAAAAGTAAAGAATATTGTGCAACAAAAGTTGTCTCAATACATTGTGTGGGTGCTTTGTTAATTTAATTAATTTTGAAAAAAAAAATCATTTTAAATATTCATGATGGTCATCATTAGTTATATATCTACCAATATTCTTATATTAATGCAAAAAAGCACTATAAATATATTGATATAAAGGATTATGGCACAATAAACCACGATCGCATTTACATGAACTCCTGCATAACTCAAGAAGTGGGTTATAAGGCATGTGATAATGATGTGGAAAATAATATAGAGAAAGATGAATGGTCACCTTCTTTTTGTATTAACTTAAACACACAATTTTTAATTCTTGAAAAGATATTTAAAATGACAATTAAATTGATCATGTAATCTCTA